>PVIC010001800.1:0-85453 GCA_004025085.1 Thryonomys swinderianus | reverse complement strand
GATAGACACTACAGCAAGGTGAACTGCATATTAGAGTTTGGGGATTAGGTCATAGTACCACCCTTTATATTTAGCATTGTCTATATTACAAAGCTTCAGAACAATCCTCGAGATCCCACTGCCAGTGCCACTTAGCCTGAGTCCCACCTCTCAACAGCATGGACCCCTCTGGATAGAAGTGGTCACATCATGACGCTTTCCTCAAAGCTACCCCATTTGCTCCCAATTCACCCTTCTCTGACTAGGTCAGTCACACCTGAAACAGTACACAATGTGTTTGTCCAAGAATAGGATGTGGCAATTCTACAATGTTTTAAACTTAACTCTTGAGTTGTATGACAGCATTCTTGATATATATAAAAATGTGATTTTCTTATCTAAAGTTAGTAGAAGGCCCAGTGTTCACTTTTCTCAGAGGATATTGCCTTCTCATGTATATTATGATAAATATCAGAGAGCTTCTATGTTTTAAAATTTCACTCTATTAAAAAATTTGCATTCTAATCTTTATGTGTATCTGAAATGAGGGAGCAATGTAAAACGACTATGCTCCCAGTGAGGAGGTCTGTAATTTTTTTTTTTTTTTGAGATAGGGTGTCCTTTTGTAGTTCAAGCTGGCCCTGAGCTCACTATGGAGCCCAGGCAAGCCTGGAACTCAGCAGTCCTCCTGTCTCTGCCTCCCGAGTGCTGGGATGACAGGCGTGAGCCACCACGTCTGGCACTGTGGTATGTGGTATTGATTGCTGGTGGGCATGAGTCACCACACCCGGCATTGTATGTGGTTCCCGGGATTGAACTCAGGACCTTGCGCTTGCGAGGCAGGCGCCGGAACCACTGAGCTAAATCTCTGGCCTGAGGTCTGTAATTTTAGGGAAGTTCTTGCCTTAAATATTTGATGGTTCCATTGAATGATGCTCTACAGTGCAGCACATGCTGTTAACTGCTTTGTAAATACTGTGTGTAATCCTTGTTGATGTTTACTTTCAAGTCTGACTTGCAGATCAGATAGATGTACCCCAGTTCAAACAAATGAATGAGTATGATAGAAATACAAAGTGAATTCTGTGTATAGTCCTCACAGGTTGACTTCAGAACTCATACCTGGAAGTCAACGGAGTAGGAATGAACTCACATACTTGAGTGAATGTGAAGAGATGGAACTCTCCCCTGGGCTCTCCGGTCACACGCTACATTGACATGTGGAAGAATTTCAACTTTCCTTTATGTTTAGGCTCTTATACATTCTGCATAAACTATTCATTATGCAAGAGTTTAGTCCACTCCCAAATAGATCTACAGTCAATATTGTATTTATTCTATTGAGAATAACAAAAAATGGTTTTATAAGAAGTAAATTCCTCAGAAAATTTTAATGATAAATTTTGTGGTTAAAAGCTTAAAATATAAAAACCGAGGAGACTTTTGGTCACACACATAGTATTTAAATTTGAAACATATTGAGAATTATTAGTTATATTAAGATAACTAATGACTATCAAACAGTCTTACAGATTGTGGATAATAATTGTGTTATTCATAACAACTTCATCTTTTGTTCCTTATGTGTATATGTTATGAGATTTTAAAAAATTAAGGCGATTTAAGAAAATTAAAATGGGTAAAAAATAGAGTAAGGAAGGAGGGATAAATGTTAGGGTTGTACAGCATGGTAGGTTCATTATGATTTTCAAGAACCTACCATATACTTTGTGATAAGCTAAAGTAAAGGAGTTTGAAGACTCTAACTGTTAAGAAATGCTACATTTATAATAAGTTAAAAATGTTAATCAACCCAATTTCATAAGGATGCATTGCTTACTAGTATTAAGTAATCATATTGTATCACATAAACATATGCAATTATTTTGTGTTGATTAAACATGAAAATAAGGAAATTCTGTAAGTGAAAAAATTCATACTATTAAGTAAAAAATATTTTGAAGAAATTTTTCTAATCATGACTATTAAATATATTTTCACTACACAAACTGTATTTTTCATCTTCTTAAGTGAGCTACTTTGATTAGTTGCCTGAACATGCTTCAAATTTATATACAGAACATGATGTGTGTATCACATAGCTTCTTAATTAGTAAGTACCCAAGCTATGAGAAAGATAAAAATGAGTAAACTGTAGGAATAATTAGAAGTATGTTAGAAAGCAACCATCACTCTTCTAAATATTAAAGTAAAATGTCAGTAAGTTCATATCATAATATCTCATTCTCATTCACATTAAAGCAATAAAGTTTTAAGAATTTATCTTTAAAGTACATTATAGCCTCCTGTTTTCATTAATTTAATGGTTTTTGAAAACTTAGAAGTTTTTCTCTCTTTTTTTTTTCCTCTGTGACCAGATAGGAAGTAAGACGTTGAATGGAACTTTTGTTCAAAAATACACTGGATTTCCAAGTAGCTGCTAACGACTGTTTGTCTGAAGAATTTTATAGTTCTAAAGGAAATTATAGAGTTAGGTTTACTTAAAGTGGTTTATATTTTGCTTCTGGTCATCTTTCATTTATATTTTCTTTTGGTTTAAGTTAGAAGGCCCAGACGGTCAATGCAGTGATGTATAATATTTTATCCTTACTTCAAGACATAAGCTCAAGTTATAAAATTTACTTTGCTACAGTTAGTATAAAACGAACATTTATCAGGAATGTTAGAATAATATAAACAAGTGCTTCATTCTATGATTCTGTCATGCGTACTTTCCTTGTGGGGATCTGACCCAGGAATGTGATACATCTTAATTCCCTTCCTCACTCCCTTCCCCTTTTCCTTCCCTCCCTCCTCCCTTCCTTGGTTCCTTCCCATTTGAAAAAGAGGTATCTCACTATTTGACATTATTTGTTTTTATTTTGTTCCTTACTTATATTTTAGGTTTTTTTATATAAGAGAAACCATCCAGTGTTTAAGCTTGTGTTTCTGATTTAACTCATTTAATGTTATGGTCTCACGATGCATCATGTTTCTTAAAAATGACTCGATGTAAACGTCTTGTAGGAGAGTAGCACTCCATTGTGTGCAAATACCACGTTTCCATTATCCATTCTTTGTTGATGGATAAGCTGCTTCCAAGATTTAGCTTTTATAAATTGTGCAGCTATAGATATTATTGTGTATGTATCACTTTAATATCACATCTTTAACTCTAGAAGGAGAATAGCTGGATCAAATGGAATTTCAGTTTAGCTTTTTGAGGAATCACATCCTGACTTCTATCATGGCTGTACTAGTTGGCACTCCCGCCAACAATGTAAAAAGCTTTCTCTTCCCTGCATTCCCTCAGAATGTATTATTGTGTATTTCCTCAATGATAGTCATTCTTCTGGGGCAAGACCGAATCTCAGTGTTATGTTGATTGCCATTTCTCTAATGGCAGGTAGTGCTGCATATTTCTTCATGGATGTATTGGCCATTCGGACTTCTTCTCTGAAGTATCTATTCATTTCAATTATCTACTTCTCATTAGTTATTTTATTTTACATGGTCTAATTTTTTGAGTTCTTTACATATTCTAGATGTCTGAGAAATAGATGAAAATTTTTTCCCATATGTAGGTTGTCATTTTACTCTGTTGGTGGTTTCTCGTGTTTCATAGAAGTTTCTGATATCAGGATTGAACTCATGCCCTTGTGTGTCCAAGGTTGGCATGGTACCACTTGAGCTAAATCCTCAGTCCCCACAGCAGCTTTTTAATTAGATAAAATCCCATTTGTTGATTCTCGATACTATTTTTTGTGCAACTGGGGTTCTGTTGAAAAGGTCCTTGCCTGTGCCTCTTACTTTAAGATTTTTATCTCTTTTATTTTCAAGGGGGTTAAATATTTCTGTGTTTAGTTCTGTGATCCATTCTGATTTCAATATAGGATATGGTGAGAGATATAGGTCTAGTATAGTTAGATAAAGTAGTAATTTCTCTTTCAGTGTATATTTTTCATCCTATTGTTAAAAGTCAAACTGTTGCATATGCTTGGGGCTGTTCCTGCATCCTTTGTTCTGTTACATTGATCTGTTTTTGCACTGCACCACGCTGTTTTTTTAGTTCTGTTGTTTTGTAATATAACTTCAGTGGAGAAGTGTAATGCCACTTGCTTTGCTCTTGTTACCCAGGATCACTTGTGCTTTCTGGCTGTCTTCTGGCTCTACATGAACTTTACTATTATTTCCTCTAGTTTTGTGAAAAATGCCATTAGTATTTATAGAGGGATTGTGATAAATATGTATATTGATTTGGAAGTATAATCATTTTGACTATATTTGTTCTTTCTAGGAAATAGGAATATCTCTATTTCCCTATGTCTCCTCTGCTTTTCTTTTTAGGAATATAAGCCTATTTTTATGTTTGGGTATTTGGATTGACATTTACCCTAAGGATTTTACTGTATCTTCTCCAGGATTTATTTCATCTTCTGTTAGTTATATTTTGTATGGATCTCCTACAGTATTTTTCTATTCTGATGTCTTTATTGAGTTAAATTTAAACATTGTAACCTACTTTCTCACATCTTGCTGAAGACACATATATTATACATTGTTTAAACATGACACCAAATTCCATAAGTGATCTTCAAACTATCATGCAATGTACTTATTCATTGACTTGCTATTTATCTTAGTGAGATCCTTATATATGCAATATCATAGCTGTCAAATCTAAACCACTTGTCAATATTTCATTTTAATATGGAAAAGGAAAATGTGAGCAAATAGGCAATGAATCATTCCATCACCACAGTGACCCAGCATTAGCACTAACAATAGAAATGTTGTTTTCTTCCTAGGCCAGTATTGCTGACAAAAATATGAATTTCTTCTTTCTGCCTTTTAAAATTAAAATACTACTTAGAATTGCCATACAAAAAACATGAAGTGCAAAAACGTTGGAATTCGTGGATGAGATTTTATGCTTGGTGAGAAATTTTAAATGGATGGAAGAAAATCATTCTAGAAGAACGTTAAATATGTTCTCAAGCAAACAAATGCATTGTTCTGATCATTCTAATTTCTACTAAAATTCATAACCGAGATGGTGTACTACAAATAAATTACTCACGACTTTTAATTTTTGCTAGTTGTTTAAATTTAACACACAAAATGAAGTTAGCTGTGTCAGATTTTAAGTGATCTTTTGTGCATGAGAAATTTGATCCTATTTTGAGCCTGTGAGATAAGAAACAACAATCAGGGATAATCATAAGATCATGCGGATGCTAATGTGAGGAATCTGACCCTTGGTGTGAGCTGTGATCCAAACATACCTGTACAAACCCTCAGTTCTTAAATGTGTTGTGGTGACTCCTCACATATTTAAACAGTAATTCTGTCTTCGTTGTTAATAAACATAGTATCATAATACTGTGACACTAACTCTGGTTTCTCTATTTTCTTTCCAACAGCCAGCTTCACTTTCTGCTTTTTCTTTGAAGGTCAAACCATATAAATTGTCCTTTTGTTCCTTCTCAAAATCAGACTTTTTTCCTTTGAGGTTGTATTTTATTTATTTTACTTTTATTTCGTTTTAAAGAATTAAAAAAAACAGTGGCAAGGAAAACACAATACTGTTGTCACAATCTCCTGGCTACGTCAAAATATTACCAAGTAGCTCCTCCAAAAGTGACTTGCCAGGTAAATGTTACAAGGTTCTGGGTTGCTCACCTCTCCTGGAGTTGGATTCCAGGCTCTTTCTGTCTTGGACAAAGAATTGAATGAAATATGCAAAAGAGCAGTGACAAAGTTTATTCAAAAAGTAAAAGTGAAGACTGAAGGAGAAAGCTTGGTCTGAGTAAACAAGAAAGGCAATAAAAGGCCACCCTGGAAGAAGTGGGGTGGACTAGAAGATGGTGACAGCCAGATCCTTCTGCGTTGACCTTATGTGTTGTCCAAATCGGAATGTATAAAATCCTTAACTATAATCAACGTGTTGTGCAATAGCATGCTAGAATTTAATTTACAGACATTTGGTAGTGATTTTAAAGAATAAAATTTTTATATGAAAACTAAACTCAAGCCATTATAGGGCAGTTCATCAACAATGACTTAATGACAAGTTTTTCTTTCCAGTTAGATAATAATAAAGCAACCCAAATAAATCATAAACTATGAGTAAACTTCCTAGGAATAGAACTAAACAGGGAGTAGAAAGAACTTAAAGTCCATTTTTATACATTCTCAAGCTGCATGGGTTGGAATAACTAAAGTTCTATTTCTTCTACTTGTAAAGGAAGGCGTTGGGCTAAAGTTCTTCTGTGGATCAGTACATGCTGTATGTTTTCTTTTTCTTTTTGTTTTTTGGGGGGCTGTACTGAGGGTTGAACTCAGGCCCTTGTGTTTCCTAAGAAGGTGTGGTACCACATGAGCTAAATCTCTGGCCCCTTGTTTTTTGTTTTTATCCTTACCAAGGGTCACTTGAACCACAGATGAAATCTGCTATATTCTCAGGAGTGCTGAAGCGAGCAAGAGAAAGTTGATCACAGAAGCTCCATTTTGTGACCCAGGCTCCATCTTTTGTGATAGCGACCATGGTATGACTGTGTGACAAGACAAAAGAAAATTATTTGCTCAGAGGGAACTTCCTAAAAATTATGTATTTTCCTATAACAATACATGGTGCGAGGTGATCTGTGTTGAACCAACGATTTGTAGAAGTAAATTTACCTTCCAATCAGAATTTTTGATGAATTAACTACGGAATCCATTTTAAATTCCTCTTTGTACCCTTCAGAGAACTGCCTAAACTTATTTCAAGTAAGGCATATTCTGGGTTCTACAGGAATTAGTGACGTTTGAATTTTCAGGCACCACAGAAACATCTTTTGGGTTAACAGACTGTCCAAGGCTATATAGATTGGAAAACCTAACTCACATCTATTCTATTAGAAAATAAATTTTGATTTGGCAAAAGAGAGTTCCTACAAAGAATACACACACATACACACACACACACACACAATATCTATATAGAATATATATATATTCTTTGTAAATATATATATATATATATATATATATATATATATACAAGTTTGCATTTAGAAAGCAAATTTATACAAACAGGAAACACTTAGAAAATTACAAACCATCTCAACACACTTCATTGTGAAAGGGCACGTGTTCCAACTTACAAAAAACCCCACGTTTTCAAGTCCGGCCCCGCAGCTCATTGCCCCGCTTTCTGTCAGTAGCCCCGCCCAGATGCATCCCACGCTTCGAAGCCCCGATATGTATACTCTGGAGACAGCCATTTGCTTGAAATTTGTTTGGTAATTCTAGGTTCTACTTTTCAAGGAAAGAACTTGTGTGCAGCATACTTTTGGAAAGTTCAGAGATTAAGCTGAGTATCTGAGCATTTTAAAGCCAGAGAACCTCTGAGTGGTCCCATAGAGTCTACCACTCAAGAGCCTGTCGTTTGACCCCAGCATTTCAACTAAACATATTGTAGAGAAAAATGAATTTCTGTTTTGAGCTTTGTCTTAGGACTGAGTCAAAAATCTACACAGGATTTCTAAGAAACACAAGACTTTCTGTTCTTATGTCAGCAGGCCTTATATTTCCATTTGGGTTTTCCCTTGCGGTATGGAGATAATAGCTTCAAAATAGGAAATTCACAAAATGCTCTCAAAATCTGTGCTGCTTCAGTTGGGTTTATACTCTGCTTCTCAAAGCAAGCCAGACTCACAAGTATTCTGTTCACATCAGCAATATTTTTCGTCCACTTGGTTAATTCTGTTAGATCAAATCTGAAAGAACATCAAGTTGTCTTTAAAGCAAACAAATAGGTGTAACTGATCCCACATTTCCTGCGCCTTGAAGGATTTCTTTGCTACTTTTGAATCTCCAGCAAATAATGTGTGCGCACTTCGTGACTGGATCTGAGTTTGCAAAATTCATTTATACCACTAACTGTACTGTTTAATGATAAATTTCACAATCTGATACTTTAGTTCTGTGGAAGGAATGTTTCATTTCTCAAAGCACAAATTTTAAGCTCCTCCAATCGGACTTTTCTGTGCTTTGTTTTCTGTTAGGAATGACCCTTATTTTCCCTCCTGATTTCTTTCTCTTTGTCCTTCAAAATCCAGACTTCTAAAATGGAAACGATTTTAGATACCTTCTATATAGTCATATGCCTGTAACCACACTATTTTCCTGGAAGGTTTTCATTTTATTTCATCATTAAAGCATTCCCCTTTGTCATTGTCTTCTGTTTGGTCAATAGTTGCATAAGTAACAATGACGTTATAGCACCACTTTATTGGAAACAGTATCCAATGCCTGTAATATGACAAAACTAAGTTCTGTAAATGATATCCTTATGAAAAATCATAGCAGAGTCTGAGTCATTTGGCACAAACCAGAATCTCTTTGGAGAGATACTTTACAAGTGTTGCAGATTTCACTGCCATATCCATGGCCGGCATTCTGGGATATCAACCTGATTATGAAATGTCTGAATGGAACCATTTCCAAGTTACTCAATATTTATTTTTCAAATACAGTGGTGAGAAAATACAGCTTTACGGATCAACTGTTGTTCTGAAGGCGATCTAGTGCACTCTGGTGTCTCCACAGAGCCCTAATAAAGTGGCCCAGCATCTATAGATCAACTATAGATCTACCTCAGGAAGGGAAACTCAGTAATGCTTTTGAAAACAATGGCATTCAAATCGCTGCAGTACTTTAACAAACCATATATTTCTAAAACCTTTGTAGACAAAAACTACATGATTTCTGTGATTAACCTGGAGGGTAACAAACTGTATTGATTTTAACACCTGCCTATAGGTGGGAGTGTTGCTGTCACATGTTAATTTGGCCCAAGGATCATGGGAAGCAGTTTTAAATAGACTTTCAGGGAGTTGCCACCCTTGCCATCAGCTCTTTTCAGTTATGGTAGTTTCCAGATCAAAACCTCTTGGGCGGAGGTGGCCCCCAGGAAGAAATAGACACTCTAGTTTCTGCTTTAATGACAAGTATTACATTCCTATATAATGGACATATTATAAGAACGAGTGTCCTCATTTTCTACAAGTATTTTTCTCTTTTGAGTAGAGATTTAATGCCATCTGAAATGAACAAAAATGACCAAATGCTCATTAGCAAATTTTAATTAAAGAATTATTTTTGTTTAAGGAATTATATTCAAATGTACATTCTGTATAAAAAGATTTAATCTCAATCTATTCATTTGTATAATGAGCCTAATTAAAAACCAATGCAATTTTAGTTGCTTAGGGAAAAATATATGAAACCTAGAAAGAAAAGTGCTTTTCCAGGTTAAATAATTGGTATAATTCCACAAATTCTACTACTAAAAAGTGCCACTGTATTTGACTTTAGTTGGTTTTAGGCATATTCTTAATTTTTTCTCAACATCTTTTCTAAGTTGTGAGAGAAAGATGGCTAAGAACAAAAGAAAATAACAACACTGTGAATTTCAAGTCCTTTTATACAATATACATTTAAATATTATAAGAAGTACCCAGGTCTCTCAAACTTTTAAAGAAAGACAATACTCCCTAGTAATGAGTTAAACAACATTTGCAGAAATGAACAGGCTAGGTATTAGTTAACTTCTAAAACTGATTCATCGCTGTCATCTGAGAAAATATTAAGTTCCATCCATAGCTAAGAGGCCAGCACAGGATCTAGTTCTTCAACACTCACTGAAATGTCCAGTAAGAGTTCATGGCATTATGCAAGAGCCTATTTTACCTTCAGTACACTGTACCCTTTTTATGCAGACAGAATCTGATGTAGTGTGAAAAGAGGTAGACTCACATGCTCTTACCGTACACGTGTTTAAAAAAAATTAGAAGAGAAACTGACACACAAAAATGAATTTTAATATTAAATACTACTTTTTTCCTTGTATTTTTATTGGTACATTTTACTGGTACATTATATATACACATCCCAGATACACCCCACATTGAGAATTTGTGCCAGTATATGACACAACTTAATTCTCAGGTTTTCCCTTCCCCTATCCACCCTAAATACTACTTTGATAGGAGAGTCAGTGCTAAAATATGGTTTACTATTAATTGGAGTTTTGAAAGTAACAGTTAACAACCCTTAAAGTAAATGCATATTAAAGATCTAGAGAATTGGGGAGGGGTTACTCTCATATTTTACATTCCATGGCTTTCATATTGCTTGTTTATTGTTATGATGACAGATACATTTATTAAAAACGTCCTATTCTTTAATGTAGCTACTTTTTTTGCTCTGAATTTAGATATTGTTGAAGAAAAAAGTCAAATGTGCTGAAGTTACAGAAAAATTATCCAGGGTCAGAATTAAAAGAGGAAGACGTGAGTATCAGGGCTGAAATACTTTGCTTGACATGAAAGTCAAGGATATTAAAATGTGAAAGTTTGAATTTATCTCACCTAGTAGAATATTTCTTTTTTTTTTTTTTTTTGAGACAGGGTCTTGCATTGTAGTTCAGGCTGGCTCTGAGCTCACTATGGAGCCCAGGCAAGCCTTAAACTCAGCAACCCTCCTGTCTCTGCCTCCCTAGTGCTGGGATTACAGGCGTGAGCCACCACGCCCAGCACTGTGGTATGTGGTATTGATTGCTGGTGGGTGTGAGTCTCCATGCCCAGCATTGTATGTGGTCACCGGAGATTGAACTCAGGACCTTGTGCTTGCGAGGCAGGCACCAGAACTACGGAGCTAACCCTCGGCCTGGTTATTTCCTTTTTTGATCAATTGTAAAAAAAATAAAAAAAACCTCAGTCGCATTCTTTTTGCATTGTATTTCATTAATAGGCTACTTTTAGAATTTAGATGATAGCAATAGTAATAGTGGAGAATATGTGAAATGTAGTTTTGTCCTTAGAAGAGCAAACTATGCTGCCTTATGAAGGTTTTACTCCAAAGGAGATTTTAAAAACACAGTTGGCAGGACTGAAAATGCTGTAGCTGCACTTTAGAAGTGTGTCTTTTGAAATCACCACATAAATACAGATAAACTTTATATTCATCCTTTACCATTCGCTAACTGCTCAGAAAGGGGTGTTTAAAAGCCCAACAACTCGCCTACTGAAGTTTCCTGATACAACATTTCTGCAAGGGTAAACAGAAATAATTAAGGTAATTATGGTTCAGGTCCTCAGGCTGCAAAACACATGTTTATTTTAAGCGATGGATGTTCAAAAGGATCCTTGAAAATTCATGGCTTTACCTGAACCACAGTTTTGTAAGGAAAGAAGAAAAACTATTACTGTGGCAAGATTTTTACAACCCTGTAGTAGCCTTTCATGCCCAAGTAAATAGTTCCTTGCTGAAGAGCTGAGTCATTGCTTTTTCCAATAGTTTCCCTCTAAGCAACGAAAAGAATACTTTTCCCCCCCAGAAGCCAGTACTTGGAGACTGCTCATTAGTGTGTCCATGGGTGGCATTTGAGACTCCATCAGGTCAGACGTACTGTACTAAGGGTAGGGTATCAAATTAACCCTAGAGAGCAGCCTCCTACGGGGTACAATATACCAGGAGTGCCCCAGCTCATTCTAGATTGCAGGATGAGGAATTTGAAGGACTATTAAACACTCTGTGAAATACTAACAGCAGATCAGCATAAAGCCATATAGTGCAGGTGTTTCTGTAATTGGAAAAATCCTCTGTGTTCAATGGTCCCTCAAATTCACCCTTTCCCTGAGCACTCCTTTGGGTTTTACAAAGCAGTTCAGGAAACCGAAGTGCTGACTGGACTTTTCTGAAAATTCAGGCCTGCACTTCTTGCGTAAAGTCAAGACATGGTTTAGTTTTTCTATCAGCATCTACCTAAGGAGCTGGCATTGCTGTTGGGAGGATAAGCATCAACAGTCGCTGGCGTGAGTCTTTGAAATCAATGACTTCGGATGCACAAAAGATTCACAAGCGATAGATTAAAGATATGTCGCTTCCATAATCTTTACAATAACACAAACCCCTTTATTTCTGAAACTCGTTTAAATGTTGAACTAACATTCATAGAGTAGTTCATAGATTAATTCAAATATCACAGTCAAATGCTTTTTCTGAATACTTGCTTCAATAAAAATGTCTCAGATTGCTTGCCCTAATTTCTGTTATTTTCGAAGATGATGGGCAGGAGAAGCTGTAGACGGTGAATGAAGGCAGACGATGCTCGGGTCTGAACCAGGCTCCGTGTTTGCTGCTTTCACGGTCTCCCTCCTCTCCGCTGTGCACCAGCTGGTCTGGGGAGCCCCGCTCTCCGCAGCCATGAGAAGCGTCTAAGGTAACGACACAGACTCCCCTCGTGTTTCATACTTCATTAGGAAACGTAGCAAAAGTCAAATTACAGTACCCAAAATATTGTGGAAAGCAGATAACAGCCACTGACAGGATTTATCTACCTTGTCATTTTTATCATTTGTAATATATGAGAATACATATGTATATGTGTGGTATTTATATATATGTTATATACATATGTATATGTTATATATGTTACATATTATATGTTACATGTATATATGTTTTATATATATGTATAAGTTATATATGTGTTATATCTATTACATATATATGTTATACATATATCATTTGTAATATATGTGAATACATATGTATGTGTGCTATATATGTTTTATACACACACACACACACACACATATATATATATATCTCAGGATAAAATTACCTTCCATGAAGGTGACATCTTCAGAAATGAAGTTAAAAATTAATGGGAGGGTTTTATACTATTTTGATACACATCTAATCTATCTACTGAGACTGGATTGAAAGTATCTTTACAAATATGTTACATATATTGTAGGACAAAAGGTTAATTTCATTATTATAAGTGCTACTTTATTATAAATTAGGGCTTTACTGTCATTTTCTTGTAACTAGCAAGTATATCTTATTTTTAATCAATAAATTATAGTTTTATCAGAGTCCATGTTCTGAAAGATAGCAAAACAAAGCAGGATAAATGAGAAAAATTCAGGTTATAAATATTTTAAAGCATATAAAAATATGTAACAGCATTAATAATATTGCAATTAACACTACATAACCTTTAAAGAATAATAAAATTTTTAAAAAATTGATTGCCTCAGAATAGCAATCCTAATTGCAAATTGATTTTTTTTTTTTCGAGACAGGGTCTCGCTTTTTGGTTCAGGCTGGCCCTGAGCTCACTATGTAGCCCAGGCAAGCCTCGAATCAGCAACCTTCCTGTCTCTGCCTCCCGAGTGCTGGGATTACAAGTGTGAGCCACCACGCCCGGGTGCAATAAGATTTTTTAAAGGAGAAATTAAAGGATCCTAAGAGTTTTCTAGGGTTATATTTGCAACTCAGGTATGCTTCATTTAGCACAATGGTTGGATTCTACTATAGCTATTTCTTTTATTCTTTGATGAATTATTCATAAGTTCTTCAGGGAAGATCACAAATTAAAGAAATCAGATAATTATTTGCTATGTTAATATAAAAATTAACTAAAGTCTTTTTATTAAAAGAGATTATGCTTGAAAAGTTACTCAATGCTAATTTAAATAGTGAAAAACATTTTTTAGATATAGCCCTGTGCTATAACATTCTGGTCAACAACAGACTACGTATAAAATGATCATCACAATAGGTTATATTACCTACTGGCATTGGCTATAGCCCTCTTAGTTTGTTTAAATACACTCTGTGATCTTCACACAACAATAAAATCACAACTTATTTATCAGGAAAAATCTCTGTCATTAAGGAGCACAGGGCTGGGGTTAGTGAAAAGTCTCAGCAAAAAGATACATAGTGCATTGGTCACTTAAAACGTATAATAACCTCAGTTCATGTTTGATTATCAAGAGATACACATAATTCAGGAAAACGGTGGCTTCATAGGCCTGGTGCTGAGTCTACTTATGCTTTGTAAGCACTTCCACCTACATTTTGCTTGTTGATTTTAAACTCAAGATTTGAAGGTATCAACAGAAATTAAAAGTTTTGTCCACCTAAATAAAAACTTGAAAATTAG
The DNA here is from genome assembly GCA_004025085.1 of Thryonomys swinderianus. NCBI lineage: Eukaryota > Metazoa > Chordata > Mammalia > Rodentia > Thryonomyidae > Thryonomys > Thryonomys swinderianus. The sequence goes on along the minus strand of PVIC010001800.1, from coordinate 71,466 downwards.
TGAACATTCAAGATAGTGACTGAAGTAAATACTTTAATAAAAATTATATTATTAGGATGAGATCCCATTTGTTGATTCTTTCTGCTAGTTCTTGTGCTATAGAGGTTTTATTCATAAAGTCTTGCTGCACAGCAAAAGAAGTCACTGGCACTGCTAAAAGACAACCAACAACATGGGAAAAAATCTTTACTAGCTGTTTATCAGACAAAGGGCTATTATCTACAATATATAAAGAACTCAAACAGATCAGCCTCCCCAAGTTTAAAGACCCAGTTCAAAAATGGGCATCTGAAATGAACAGATACTTCTCAGAGGTAGAAGTCAAAGCAGCCAAGAAGCATATGAAGAAACGTTCAGCATCACTGGTCATTTGAGAGATGCAAATGAAAACAACACTGGGATTTCATCTCACTCCACAAAGAATGGCCACTATCACAAAATCAACCAACAATAAATGCTGGCATGGCTGTGGGGAGAGGGAAACCCTTCTCCACTGTTGGTGGGATTGCAGACTTATGCAACTATTGTGGAGATCTGTGTGGAGATTTCTCAGAAAACTAGGACTAGGGGTCCCATTCGAACCTGCTATCCCCCTGCTAGCAATATACCCAAAAGAATTTTAAAAATCACATTGGAAAGACAGATGTACACCCTTGTTCATAGTAGCTCAATTCATGATAGCTCAGTCTTGGAAACAACCCAAATACCCATCAAATGGAGACTGGATAAAAGAAGATGAGGGTTTTTTTTTTTATAAAATGGAGTATTATTCTGCCATAAAGAATGACAAGATCAATCCATTTATGTGCAAATGGAGACATGTGGAGGATATACTAATAAGTGAAATAAATATCACAGATAGACAAATACTGGATCTTCTCTTTGACATGAACACCTGTAGATGCAAATGAGCTCTAGAAAGTATGACAGCTTTTATAGAGCGGGAAATTTCCATAGGAAATTTGGTGTGGGAATGTAATGAGGGGAAGGAATACAAAAGATTCAGAAAAAAAATAAAAGAGTATGTATAAAGGGTGTGGGGAGGTGTGGGTGGGTAGGGATATGGGTAAAAATGAGAATTAACTTGTGTCATATACTGATACAAATTCCCCAATGTTATATGTGATTGTGAGATGTATATAAATTATACCAATAAAGAATTCAAAAGAAATTATATTATTAATTTCAAAAATACACATTTACACATACAGAGAAATGTAATATGCACTAAAAATGTCTTATAAATAGGCCCTTTCCTGTATTGATAAGAAATAGAAACAAAATTGTATGTAGTTTTACAAATGCTGTACTTTATTTAGTATGTCTTTTCCATTGTTAATTTTGAGAGTTTGTTGAAAATTTGCTCTGATGTTTGCATTACAACATTACAATTTTTCCAGTACACACAGACACACCAAAGGACATCACATAAGAAAGATATTTGATTCATTCAAAATAATACAAAATTAATATTCCAATAAAACATTAAGACAAATAAACATAAGATAATATGATAGATTTTTAATATATGTGTCATTTCTTAGATTAGAATAAACTGTGTACACTATGTAGAAATAGTTACTAACTAAAAAAACACTACCTCATGAGAATTTATTTTAAAATATTTAATCTAGCAATATTATAGAGACATTAATGACAAAGAAACAGACAAGTAAAATGCAGAAATAAAAGAGAGAAATAGGCCAACTTGTATGGTTATATTATTTTTAAAAATATAAAGCAAAACTAAAGATTAAAAATGATAATAAACAGGTAATGGTAAGCAATCTTAAATATATCTAATTACTGTTCCCAATATGAGGTAAATATGACAGAAATAAGGATTGAGATTTTTAATACTATCTAGTGTTATGGATTATTAAAAAACAGAAAGTATAAGTAATAATGCAGAAAATTTAAACAATACTATCAATTAAACTGGCCTTAACTGGCAATTCTAGAAAGACTCCAACTCCCAAAGAACAGAGGACCTTCAACATCATGTTATATGACTAGGTCTCAGAGAAGGGGAAAATTGTGGCCACTTCTATAATCTTCCACAGTGCTTTTAAAAATTTGGCTTTAAAATAAAGCAAATATTGACAAAATTACACATAAATACTGCGAATTCTAAAAGGAAGTTGTAAGATCCAAGATATCTTAATAAATCATATATGTATCATTCAAAAATTATAGATATACATGTTTTAAGCAACAGAATGAATGATAATTAACTACTAAGTGCATAAAAAGTGCTATACTTAATTGGAAAAGGTTTATTCTGAAGGACACATTAAATGCTAAAATATTTGGCCAGTCATATTTTGGAGTTCAATTTACTTGAAATAAGTTCCATAAATTTTAAGTGTAGAAGGTTGTACCAAATGGACCTTGGACTGAAATCTCCAAAAAACGTGATCCCCACAAATTCCTTATCTTCCTAAATTGATTGTCTCATGAATTTGTTCCGTGATGAGAAAACTAACACAGTCAACAACCACCTATTGTTGTATTGACATACTGACGTTTTTTCTTGCTTCTTTCAGTGTTCTATTTATCCGTATTTTGTGTGCTTTTCCCCTTCTTTGTTATAATTTTATTTTTAAAATGGAAAATAAACTAATTTTTAAAATTGGTTTTGAATCATGGCACTGACAGAAATGCACTAATAGGTATATTTGTCAGTACTCTCCATAGGCACTAATATAATAAAAGATAGTTACTTGATGATATACTTGACGAAATACTTGAAACTGTAAAATTTTATTTAAACTCAACTGTTAAGTACATTGCTTTTCCACAGAATTTCCATTTTACTTGTAACAATTGAAATTTGTTTTCCTTTTAAATGTGGCATCAATACTTATAATTCACATAAATAAAATATTTGGGTTTTCTCTTCAGTCATTTTCAATAGCCAAAATAAATCCAAACATCAAAAGATTTGTGGATTTGTTTAATATAAATTAGCTTCAATTTATACAATTAAATTTTGTTATATTTTCATGTATTCATATATTATCATAAACTCCATGAGTAAGATGAGTGTGTTTATGAGTAAGATTTTTTTGATTTGTAAGAAAGTAAATTCATACCACTTATCTCTGTGCGACACCCTCAAACCAAACGTTCTCAGATTTAAATTCTGTTCTCTACCAAGCCCAGGGTCTTGTGTGCTGTTTCTCAAATCTCCCCCTGGTACCGCAATTATTGGGATTGGAGAAAACCTCAGTCTTCATAAGTATTTACCACACTGATATCAACTTACTCTTTGGAAGTCTCTGGGGATTGTCATTGGCTTCTTGTAAACTCAGCAAGGTATTTAAGTTTATAGTTGTAATTTATCCAGCATCTGTATGTTTTCTGCCAGAAAAGGATTTTGGGATATTTACTCGCCATTCTGAGAGAGGTGTAAATCTAGATCTGATGGCATTTAGATATTTCCTAAAATAATTTCTAAAGTATTTTATAAGGGCACACATGATAAAATTTGGCATGTATCTAAGTTGTGAAACATACTACCAGTTTTACAGCATTTGCTATTTTAATCAAAAGGTATGAGTTAACCACAGTTATTTTGTTTATATAGTTATTTCCTGGACTTAACAGACTCAGAAAATGCTTAATTTCAGGCAACTAGAGGAGAGGATAAGTACTATTTTAGGAGTCTGGGCCCTAGGAAATTCAGCTCATTGTGTACCTGCTCTGTGGAAAAGATAAATTTATACAGCTGGGAACAAAACCACTGTAGTTTTCAAAACTCCTCCATTTTCTGAAATAGCCTAAGACTTTACTTTTTTCTGAGTCACACAGCTCATGAGAACAAAACAAACATTCTGGCTCTCCCCTACTGTATTTTAAACAGTGTGATTTGTTGAAAATTATAGTGTTGACAAGCCTGATAGGATTAGAATGCTGACACATGGATTATCCAACTGTTTCTTTTAGCCCATTCAGCTTGTGTGGTTTGGCGTAAACACCATAATATCACCTGCCTTCTCCTGCATGCCCATTAGAAGATACAAATAAATCTTAGCTTACTTTGACTTTAACGGTTATGGTGTCTGCATTTTGTACTGTTTTGGCATTCCTTTACTTCCATTCAAAATAGGGCCTTTTGAAAACTTTAACTTCCTTAAATATGCAACTTTCTGTCTGTTTTGTTATCAGTGCACAGCTAGGGAGTTTATCTGGTCACTGCCGGCCTCGATTATAAGATCTGTGGAAAAGGAATAATTAGGTCACATGAAGTCAGGTAGCACTGTTATAATACTGCAAACATAATCAAATCCTGGAAGTTTGAGGGCTCCTGTTTAAGATTATACTGGGTTTCCAATACACTTTGATGAGCCTGAAAAACAGAACTTTTAATAACAGAAATACTAGAATAAATGTAAAATCCATAATAGTATGACTGGCTAAAAGGTGAGAAGACTTATATTAGGTAAATGTTTGTTTCACACTTAATCTACTATGATAACACAAAGTTGCTTTCAAACTAGGATATCTGAGTCTTTGTTTTACTAGGAGTTGGCTCTGCTGAGTGGTACATTTTTATGTCTGTGTATGACAGAAGCCTTTGCACACTGAAATAAATCTCCATGCAAGGCCCTTGTCCTCCCTCCATGAGCTGGAAAGTCTCTCTACATTCTCCTCAGGCTTCTAAGCAAGCTCTGCTATAAAGGCCTTGGGGGACTTTTAGTACAATTTTTTTTGTTGGATTCAGCAATATATTTAAATGTTTATGGTTGTAATTTATCTAGTATCTGGGTATTTTATGACAGAAAGACATTTCAGTATCAGTGTTCTTTCATTCTGATAGAAACATAGTCAGGGTAACTTTTTTAAAATAATGTTCTCAGGGCCGGAGATTTAGCTCAGTGGTTCCGGCACCTGCCTCGCAAGCACAAGGTCCTGAGTTCGATCCTGGTAACCACACACAATGCTGGGCGTTGTGACTCATGCCCACCAGCAATCAATACCACATACCACAGTGCCGGGCGTGGTGGCTCACGCCTGTAATCTCAGCACTCGGGAGGCAGAGGCAGGAGGATTGCGGAGTTCAAGGCTTGCCTGGGCTACATATTGAACTCAGGGCCAGCCTGAACTACAAAGCAAGACCCTGTCTCAAAAAAAAAAAATAATAATAATGATAATAATGTTCTCAATGTAATTTAAGGGTGTATTTGCAATGATGAAACTACACATATAGTCTCTTTACAAGATTCCTGCCTGAATCCTTGTATGTATGATCAGACAAGTTACTGTGGAGCTAATACACCCCAGAAAATGTCCTATGATTGTCTCATACTGACTAAGGATGGTATGTCCTTATAGGTTTACTGTGGATTGAACTGTTGTTCCCTTGTGAGACCCAGCTTAACATAAAAACAGCCATTTTGCTAAAACAAAACAAAACAAAACAAAAAAACCCTCTACTTTGTGTCCTGTAAGATCCCTATGAACTCATAACTTGTCTCCTTGGGAACAATCCACCCAACTAATGCATGCAGCCGCAGATTATATGTTTTTAGAATGTATTTTTCTATAGAGAGCAGTGATCCAGTGGTTGCTATTGGCTTCTGTAACAACTCGCTTCTGCTCTTTAACAGCAGAATGATCTAATCACATCTGCATAGAAACTTCTTGATAGAAAAGGCATGGGGTATAGATTTTGCCTTTAGTTATTGTGCCCCAGTTTACCTTGGCGTCTTCTTCGCTATGGAGGGATGGCCCCGGCTGGGTAATAAAGCTATTGGTTGGACTTGAAGATCATGTCGTCTCCTGGGAGATTGTCTTGGTGGGACTTGGTGCCAACACCCTGCCTTCCAAGTGATGACTAAATGCCCTGATCCTCAGTGTAGCTGTAATTGAAAATAAGATCTTTAAGGAGTGAGAGAAGTTAAATGAGATCATGAGTTGGAATGCAAGTTCAGTGCAACTGATGCCCTTATAAATAGGAGGAAGATACCTCATAACCCATGTGGACACTGAGAAGATGGCAGTATGAGGACAGGGCGAGCCCAGGAGGGAGGCAGTGAAGGTCCACTGAGTCATCACCTTAACCTTGGGCTTCAGGAGCTGTAATAATAATAATAGTAATGACAAAAATGGTAATTATATGTAGAAATCATTCAATAACACAGTATAGCTATATAAGATTTGCCCTAATATAATAACTAATATTTGGGGTTTGTTCTTTGAAAGATCCCATGCCCATTTCCTTTCTTACTATAATTAAGAAATTATACTCATTTTTGACAAACAAACTGAAGTTCAGAGATACTAATTAACCTGCCAGTAGTCATAAAGTTAATATATCCGAGCATGCAGAACATTCTCTGGGACCCCTTGAGAGTAACCCACAGAGGAATGGGACCCATCACTTATTTCAAGGCGGAATAAAAATTCTACAAAATGGTAGACAGGACCCAAGCCTGTACGTAACACACGGATAACCAGAGTGCCAAGGAAGTTAAAGAAGTACTTTCAAAAACAGAAATCTAGAAAGAACTGGAATTAGAAATGAAGCCTGGATTGACTGGAAAACTAATACAGTTCTTCTCCCCTTGTCTACGCTGTGGAATACATTATTAAAATGCCATTAAGTGAAAGTCTTGTATATCCTGGAAAATATGAGATGCAGTAAAAACAAAATTCAAACAATAAAAACATCTCATTATCAAAGTGATAGAGCTATGGTTCATGTGATTGTATAAGAACACATAATTAACTTTTATTTTGGGGAGTTTTTTTAAATTAGTACTCATGTGGAGTTCATGTTTACTGTTCCTTGTGTGGAATTGGTACACATACACAACACACCTTAATTCTTTCTTTCATCCTGTCCTTTCCTGCCCCTGTCCACATCTCTTGATCCCCTTAACATTTGAGGCAGAGCTATCTCCTTATTTGCTAGTGTCTATCTTTTATTTTACTCTTTATTTGTAATCATCCAAGATAAATTATGTGATATTTAAGGTTGTGTGTATGATTTAACATTTTTAGAACTATTTCTGCTTACATTAAACTTAGTTATTGGAGAGATGATGTTGATAAACTATGGGGCCCTAGAAACAAATATAAAAGCAGTCAGGCATGGTGGCTCACACCTGTAATCCCAGCACTCGGGAGGCAGAGGCAGGAGGATTGCTGAGTTCCAGGCTTGCCTGGGTTACATACTGAGCTCAGGGCCAGCCTGAACTACAAAGCAAGACCCTGTCTCAAACAAACAAACAAATAAACAAGCAAACACCAAATGTAAAAACAAAATAAAAAATTCTTGATATTAGTATCTAAATATTGGGAAATATTATTAAGGACAGGCTTTAAAATCCAATTTTAAGCTTTCATTTGGAATTTTTTTTTTTTTGAGACAGGGTCTCGCTTTGTAGTTCAAGTTGGCTCTGAGCTCACTATGTAGCCCAGGCAAGCCTCGAACTCAGCAATCCTCCTGCCTCTGCCTCCCAAGTGCTGGGATGACAGGCGTGAGCCATCACGCCCGGCACTGTGGTATGAGGTATTGATTGCTGGTGGGCATGAATCTCCACGCCCAGCATTGTATGTGGTTACCAGGATCAAACTCAGGACCTTAAGCTAGCGAGGCAGGCACCAGAACCACTGAGCTAACCCTCCGGCCCTTCATTTGGAATTTTAACCCTCTTTACATATAATAAACATCTAGGAACTTAGCAGTGGAGGCATCAGATTACAAATGTAGTCATTAAGAACTTAAAGTATCTTGAATTATAATTTGTTGTTCAGATTTAATTTAATGATTATTTCAGATATGCCTCACCACATTACCTGACTCATAATTATTTTCAAAAATATAATCATAGAAAATCAAACAGTTTGACTCTTCAAGGAAAAGATAAGTCCCATGAGCCAGTCCCAGTCCTACAGAAAATCTAAATGGAATGTTTCTACCTACTTAAAAAGCCATATTTTGAAAGAAAATAAAAGATTTTGACAGAATTAGGTTTTGCTCTTTTTGGCTGTGCAAAAGTTCCCTAGATATTTAATAATTCCCAGACCACAGAAAATCTGCTGTATAAAAAAATCTGACTCGACAAATACGAAGTCGGCATCTCTTATTTAAGGGATCACACCCCCTGGGAATACCATGTGGACTCTGTTATTGTACCTATTGGAAGAACATGAAGCAGAAGAACGTGAATTTATTTAATTTATATATATATATATATATGTATCAAGTGAAGTCAAATATTTGAAATCTGCTAAATCATAACTAAATTCCAAATCCAGTTATACTGTCTCTGTGCAATGTTCTTTGCATATTATAGAAAACATTATAGTATTATTGTTTTTATTGCCACCAACAAACTAATAGTCTCCAAAATTTGAATTCCATTGTGGTTTCTAAAAGAAAAAGTAATATTTTATAAGTAAGAATGTTCAATTTCTTACAATATAATACCCATATACATAGATAACAAGTGACAACTAGTCGCTGACCAAATGATTACTAAGACTGCTATGAAATACAGAGTTGTAGTAATGTTGGTAAAATCAATTTTGAAAATAAAAATTACACAGATAAAAACACTTTTAATATTTTTTCACAGTGTATTTTTACAGTTCGAAAATCTTTCATTTATAAATATTAGTTTTTAAGAGAGAATTCTCATCTGTGAAATAAAATAGAGAATGGAAGTATTTTATTTTTTAAAGAGGAACATATGTAAATGTTATGTAAGATTAGCATTACAAGATTATTTAGATTGGTTAAAAAGTCACTTTTATAAAATAACAGGAAGACGTTTAGAAGTAGAAAATATGAAAGAATTGTCTGAGGATGAAAATTTGTATCTATATGGTGTGTCTTGGATTCTCAAATACTTCTTTTTATAATTCTTAGAGTTTCAAAATTGTTACTCAATTCTTTTAAGAGCAATAGAATTTTGTTCGGACAGTTACTAAATTCACTATAAGATCAGACATAACTATGCTAGGTATGACTTTGGGCAATCCAGCCTTACATAACTAACTTCCATACTGATTTTTTTTTTCCCAAAGGGTGGGAGGACAGCCAAAAATCTCAGATTATTATAGGTAGAAAAGCCAGCTAGACATATGTAGGCAGATAGATAGGACTGGCCCTTAAAGGAAAACCAAAAAATCAACTTGGAGGTTACTGCTGCCGGAGAAAAGCTACCCCACCCATATAAGATAACTAGCTCATTAAAATCCCAAACAGGCAGCCATCAGATATTCTAAAGAAGGGGCCAACCTCCTGGGGTGGAGGGCTGACACCTTAACCCACCTCCCCTGAAAAGAGTTAGAGTCAAAATTCCTGTTTGATTGTTAAAACCTATCTACCTTTTAAAAAAATCTCATTGGTGGCCCGCACTTTTGAACCCACCCCACCTCGTGATTTTGGTCCATAAAAACCCCCTAAAGAAAGCAATCCTGGGTTACTCACTTTCCGGGTCCCCCTTCTGTCTCTCTTAAGGCAGAAGCTTTCTCTCTCAATAAAATTTTCCTACTCAAACCTCCGTCGTTCCTAAAATTCATTCTTCGATTTTTAGAGAACACGAACTCGTGTTTCAGCCGGGGAGTTAGGCCTTCACTCTCCTGCGTCAAGATCACCAACTCTTAGATCCCACAAGAAATAATCTCCATCTTACCTTTCGTGAGTACCAGTCAGCTCATCCCTTCAGTAGTTCTTTCCCAAGGGTTACTTGTAATTTTATTCTTACCCTAAGACTGTATCTATTATGCTTCACTGTACACATTCCCTCATACACTGTACTTGACTAGAAGGATGTTGAGATCAGAAAAGTCATTTGCTTTCACCGCTGTAGTTCCCTTTGCTCTGAGCTGGCTTAATGATTGTTATTCCCTTGCACGATACGGTCACATGTATTGACAGTTAATTTGAGCTCTTCAGCCTTCTATCTTCTATCTTGATCCATATTTTCCAATCTGTTTTATAGTAACTGGGAAGCTGCAGGTTCATCAGATTTGGGAAAGGGGCTGAAATGGTGGTGAAAATGTATCGTCATCAGGGGATGAGGAAAAAACTGCCCTCCTTGAATGCTGTCAAGTCACTGGTCAGAAAAGTCTGAGTGGGATTACAGAATTTCAATTCCCTGTGGACCACTTGGACCGGGGCAGACTGGAGCCTATCTGAAAAACTGTTTTGTAAAACAATTGTAATACATCGCTTCAATGACACGGGCTAGTCTGGGAATATTATCTTTTAGTCAGGAGTATAATAGAAGTTCCCAGAACAGAGAAAACGGAGAGACTCACCCTGCAGAATGCTAAGCGCCTCAGAGATCATGAATTAATGCTGGATAAAGCGATCAAGCTGCCAAACACTGGCACCATCCTTCCTTTTCTAGTTGGAATTCTTTGCCGGTGGGTGGTTAATCACTGCCATGTAAATCCCCACACCTGTGCATCTGGGCAGTGTGGCTCCACGACAAATATAAAAACAAAAGAAAACAAGCTTTACCTCCAGCAAAACGCCACCTTCTGAATGATGAGTGACGGATCCTACAAAGCCAAGCACTGTTTGGTGGTGTTCTCATTTTTTTTTTTCATTTTTAAAAGAGAGGTTCGTGTTTACTGTAGGCAAGCGTGCGTGTCTTCGCATACTGATGAGAGCGCAGGTGCGGTGTCCTTGAGAAAGCAAAGCTTGCGAAATGGAGGAAAGCAGTTAAAGGAAGCTGCCGCGGATTGCAGCCACCTGCTCCCGGCCTGCTTGTCACTGCCCGGAGAAGGCCGCTGCCGGACTGAGCCAACAGCTCGACCACTGCTCTTACCCTCCCAGAAAGCCAGTGAGTGAGGCTCGTCTGAAATTAAAGCAAATCTCACCATCGATAGCTCTCATGAGAAGAAGATTTGGAGTTGTGGTCCAGTCTTAGAAGAGGTTTGGGGAAGAACTACCCAGACAATGGCTGTAAGAAAGATATACCGAAAAATATTTTAACCATATATTACATATAATATGAGTTATCGCCACTGAACTGTAAGCTCCATGAAGGTTGAATTTTTTTCCTGTTTTGTTAACTCTGTCTCTAGCATTAAACAAAACAAAGCCAAACAAAAAATTTGCTCATGAGAAATACTTAATTGAATGAGTTATATAGGCTGAGCTTCTACGATTGTTTACAAATGTGTTTTTCTTTCATTCATATTCTGAATATTTCAGTAGGTTTGTGCTTGGCAGCTCACAAAGAATAAAATATTCCTGTCGTGTGCCAGGTGCTTTTACAAACAGCACATTATTTAATATTTATACAAATTTATCACAACAGTTCTAACTTCTTATTTTACAAATGCACCAAATGAGATTCAAAAGTTGAGATTGATCAGCAGGCACTTGGCTAGGAAATGCCGGGTTTATATTTTGAACATACTGCTCTTGTCAATATAATTTAGATATTGGGGTGCTGGGATAGTGTTCCGTAGTTAAAAGAATGAAACCACGGACAGAGGAGCAGGGTGCATTTATTTAAAAGACACAAAAGCAGGTAAGTAACAGATACAAAGGCAAAGAGGTGGAGCTCCAGGAGCTCAGAGCAGGGCCTGAGCTATGTGGGCTCTCTGTCTAGGGATTTGTGAGTTCGTTCTCCACAGAGCTCCTTACACTGCCCAAGGTTTCTAAGGGTTTAGAAAGGAGCCTAGACCTTTGGGTGAGCAATGCTGCTTCTGCTCACAGGAGACACCGTGCTTCTCAGGGCTAATCTATGTACTGTTCATGCGGCACCCATGCGGGGCTCATGCACCCTGAGTCTCAACCAGGCCTGACTGGTTTTGCTCTGGAGAGGTCCCTAGCACCCTCAAAGCACCTGGAAGGGGTTTTTCTAAGATCCTTGGATATTGGTGACTCAGTAGATTCCACTTGGGCTTCTAGACTCCAATCTGGTGCTGCTGTCTGATAGAAAATAGAAGGCAGAGGCCCAGGTATTCAGTAATGGGCTTTATTAAAGGTGGGTAACTGGCCAGGGTGCTCTAAAAATGTGAAGCAGCGGTGAGAGAAAGTGTGCAGGTGGTGTATATACAGTCTTAGGGTGGGACCTAGTGGTCAGGGGCGAGAAAGCACCATGTAGCTTTCTGATTGGTGTGTTCAGGTGTTACATAGTGGTGACAAGAAGGGGCAGTGGCAAGGAGCAGGGCATTATGGGAAGAAGAAAAACTGAAGTAGTTGGGAGCACCATATTGTCTTTGTTCAATGTTGGCAGAAAACAAGGGCATTATGGGAAACGGAAGCAAACTCTGGATGGGGATGCCATATTGGCTTTGTTCTGGAAGGGCCAGACCTATCACTGTCCTTACTACCTAATATAGTCCTAATACCTCTCTTGCTAGCTCCTGTCTCAGTATGACATATTTTCCGATTGTTACTTTGAGCCTATCGAATTTTGCTATCTTTTCAATTAAAGATATGGTTCAAGAGCTATGTTTACCAACTTAGAGTTTTTTCTTTTTCTTTTTTCCTATTCTGTTCCAACTTTGTGCTTTTATGATCTATGTTCACTCTCACAAGGAAGGAGCAGCACTGTGTTCACGCCTTACAGTCTTCACCAGAGAGGCCTTGCAGGTTCCTGCAAGGAGATCCTCGGCAACAAAAGAGACAAAAGCCCCAAAAGCTTTTCTCTCCCTGCGAGAACATAACATGTGACACAAGAAAGAAATGAGCCCCAATCAGAGAGCCATCCCCCTCAAAACCAGGGGAGCAAACACAACCGAGGAGAAGAAACAGTCACATATACATCTATTTAGAAAAGTGTGAGTTATAGTAACACCCCCTCACCCGCCCTGGGCCGATTTGGTAACTTCTCCAACTTCACTGTATAGATAAAAATAATAAAGTTAGAAACTCAACCTTTTTCTTCAAATTCCTTTAGAAGAAGGGGAAAATACCGGTCTGGAAGTCACCTCTTAATCCAAATCCAATTCACTAGCCAGAAAAATCCTTGAGGATGAAAAGATGTTTTGCAGGTTAGACCGATTCTCTACTTATTTCAAGAAAACTACACCAAGAGCCCACACCATTTATAAAATACTTTACATTTACAAATATTATATTATAAAGGCATAAACATGGACATGCACCGAAATATTTTTTAATGCAGATTTTACTTCTACTGGTTGAAAATGGCATTTCTCTTTCAAGGAACCATACACTAATTATAAAATAGAAATTACAATTAGAATTATTTTTTAGCAGGCCAGGGATTTAGCTCAAGTGATACCACACCTACCTTGAAAACTCAAAGGCCCAAGTTTGAGCTCTGGTACAAATAATTATCTCTTAGCATCATGCATCTTCATTAGAGGGTGTGCAAATATTTCTTAGGATTAATTTTCAATTAATGTGTATAATGTAGCTTGTCTGGAACTACTTTCTCCTCTAAAAGATTCAAATCACTCTTATAAATTGGCTTATCTCAGAATTGTATAGAGGGCCAGGCATGATGGCTCATCCTCAGAGACACTGAGAATCTCAAGTTTGGGCTCAGCCTGAATAATTTACTGATTAAGTAGGTGTATCCAAAAGTGCTGGGTATGTAACTGGGGCTCAATATCCAGTACAAAAAAGTTAAAACCTTACATGGAGTTTTATTAAAAATACAGATTGTGTGGCAAATCCCTACAGTGTCTGATTCAGTACACATGGGATGAGAGTTAAGGTATTTTGGTTCTAAAGAGGTTACTGCCATCACTGAGGTCATACCATTCCCTGGTTGAAACTGTATGTAGTCTTGTGGGAACTCACCTGCCTGACATTTCTTCACAACAGATTTTTCTCATCTACCATAATTTTTCTTTAGTTATTGTGATCATTAAATTTAGCTGACTATGCCAATACAAACAACCCCTTTTTCTCAATCTAGAGACAGAGACATCATTCATTTTTAATCCCTGACATGTATAACTACTACAATTATAAAATCATCATTCAAACCAAAGAACTTTAGAACACTTTAAAAATCCAAGTTTTGGAAAATTGTAAACACAGACAAGTGAAGAGAATTATATAATAAAACTGATCTATCATCCAGCAATTATTAAACTACAGATATTCCTTGACTTCTAATAGGGTTACATCCAGTCTGAATCATAAGATGAAATATCTTTGTGCATAAATATATTTAACACAGCTAACTGCAGAGCTTAGCAGCACAGTGCACGGCTATCTGTTCACTCTTCACCTCATGGTCTTGTGTCCAGCCAGGAGCTGAACTCTGTGGAACGTGGAGTCTCCTACTAATTGTTGATAGCCTTTGCAAAGATCAGAATTAAACATATGCTTTTTTTGAGTGCAGATCTCTTTGACACCATCCTAAAGTCAAAAAATCTTATTCAAACTTTTGTAAGGTGAGGAACTTTTCTACATAGAAAGTTTCATTTAATATATACAGTCTCTTCTCTCCCTCTTGAAATATTTTAAAACACTTCAAGAATTATATAATTTCATCTGTAAATATTTAAGTATGTATTTTAAATTCCTTACTATAATTAAATATACCTCTCATATATCTTATATTAAGGTTTGTTTGGGTGAGAATCTAGATGATATTCATATATTATGACTGGACATGTTTCCTAAGTCTCTTGATCTTTAGATTGTACTACTAATTTTTTTTTCCCTTTCCCATGTGATTTTTTTTTTTGACAGAGCTCATTTTTCTTTTTTGTTTTTCATCTTATGGAATTTTCATCAAGTAGATCGTGCAGGCTTTATTTGAGTAATGTCACTAATCATGTTCTTTGTTTCTGATGTCTCCCACAAGTTGTTATTAAAATCTAACAACTTGATTGAATTTGAGTTTGAAATTTTCTAAAGGCAGTTTTATAGGTGTTGCGAGCTTCTCTCTACAGGGGTGAGTATCTGCTACCTGAATTTGTCTTGCCTTAGCTGTAGCATGTGTTCATTCTCTATTTCCATCAGTCCTTTGGTAATTAGTGAGAAGTCCGTAAAGAGAATTGACTTCTGTTGCCCTCGTGCCTGGCCTACGGAGAGCTTCACACAGAAATGGCAGGATGTGAGCACTTGATTTAGCCAAAACAAAAGTGTAAGTTCTCAGCAAACTAGAACATGTGACCAGTGCATGAAAAGTTGTTCACTAATCGATAAAGACAAAAGGCATCTTCAAAAAATGTTGTGCAGAAAATACATTTATGCTAAGCACAATAAATATTCAAATGTAGCTACCACATAGTTCTGCCTCTGGAGAACTCTAAAGGACATACTGTGAAGGGGAAAATAACTCCCAATCTGACAGATCTCTGATGTGCCAAGTTAATGGTCTCAGAACATCAAGCAATGAGGTCACAAACCAAAGGAAGAAGTTAGGAGAGTCTTACTGGATACGGTAAGAAGAAGAGCTTCTGGATTTCCAGGATGGGTCCAGAGTGAGTAGCTGATAAGCTGTCTGTCAGTGACAATTTATACAGTGAAATCACAATGAGTACAACATGAGCCAAACTATAATCAACCTATTGGATTACAAGTACAGTGACTTAGTTAATAGCGATTCAACAAGGGTGCTAGGCACATAGCAAGGGTACGTGGTAAGCATCATTCATCATCATCTTCAGCTTTTCTATATGTTCTACTGTTAGAAAGCAGAGGCATTCCTGGAAAGGGGGTGGCTATGGGTTCAGACAATCCAGTCACTGACCAGGTCTGGAGCATAGCTGGGTTCATGGACCAATATAATCTCAAATATAATCTCAAATTGCTGTTTATCTGTAGGGGGGCTTGGATCTGTCTTCCTCAAGGACCTAATCCCTCTCTGACTGCCCATTATTTTCTATCTAACTTGGCTCTAATGGGAGAACACAAGTATTAGTTACTGATTAGAGTGTTAGAGTATTAGAGTAATGTAGAATTCCAACAGCCAGATAATGAGGAAAGTTAGAAGTGCTGTAAGTTACTCTGACCTGATTCCATTTGTCAGAATTCTGTCCCATGATCCTTTTCCCCAACAAAAAAAGATAGAAAATGATTTGGCTGTTTGTCCAGAAGGAATTTATAACAGACATGATAAATGATTAGGCAAAATATACAGCTAGGTGTGTTTTGAGCAAGTGGGATTTATTACACTATACATGTATGCATATTTATATTCAAGTCCATCATAATACTAATTCCAGTGCCATAGATAGTAGACTTCAAACCTATTTTGTGTTTCTTTTCCTTTTCTTTTTTGAAGGGGCAGGAGTGGTAATGGACCCTTGAACCCCAGGCCACATGCATGGTAAGCAAGTACTCTACCACTGAGCTACACTTCCAGGCCTTATTGTTTCTTTCTAAAGTTTGATCGCACAACTCATTATTAACAGGAATAGGGTTAGTACAGTGATTACAAGTGTGACCTTGATAAGCTGGGAGGTCCACAATTAAAATCGCTAAAACACAGCAACTACTTTGCTAATCATAAATTGAGTTGAAGATGAAGTAAAAATAATTTTATTAACTCCAATTCCCATTTTTTTATTTCTCTTGGCGTACAAGAACAATTTACTTTTGTTTTTGTTTCTTTATTTTAAAGTTTCCAGTATTTCAGTGTATACTCTTCAATTAAAATTCCCAGCTCTTTGTTGGAAGATATTCAACATGGTTGGAGTTTAGTAAGAGTAGACTTTAGCCACTAGTTTATGAGAATCAGTCCAGTGAAAGATGATGGACGAAGGACCTTCTCTTGGCTAAACTAGCTTGAGAGACCTTGCATCTAATTAGAGACACACAGTGGAGACACACAGTGGAGATATCACAAACATGTTGTATCAGCACGACTTCACCTTCTTATAAATGTGTGACAAGAAATGGAAAGACTTCATGGAAATCCATGTCAGAGAAGAGACAAAACAACACAAAAACAAAAACAAGAAAAACATATAGATTACTGAGTAAATGAAGCCTCACTTCCAAAGACCTGTGGTCTACTCTTAGGGTAAAGGTCCACCCAGCTGTAGAGTCAGTGTAAATACAGTGATTACAGGCCTGGGAGTCGTCCCAAACTCAGAGTAGAATGATGTTTAACTGTATGTGGGATAGCAATAAATCATACTAAATAAAAAGGCCTGTAAGTCAGTGGCTAAAAAAGAGATTGAAGTATTTGCTTTCATTTTTGACTAAACTCTCTCTAGAGTATATGCTGTGTAAGAGGAGTAGGCAGCTTGGTCCATATACAGATTACCTTGTGTTTTTCATCCACGCTTTGAAACCACTGCTCAACATTTCCCTTCAGTACCAATTGACAGGACTGACATTTATACATGTAAGCATCACATTGCAGATCATTATGAGCTGCATATAGTGGCTGAATTGTGAATTCGCCCTAAATGGAGTTGGCACTGAGAACCTTAGTGTACATTCTTTTTCCCATTAGAGGAAATAAAACTAGGCTTTTAGCCACGCGATTCAATTGAAAATAAAATATGGATTTAACTTGAAGATACACAATGATCTCAGTGAATATTCATTATTTTATCTTATTAGTAGAGACTTGGTTACATGATACAGTTCAAAGAATATAACTTGATGGCTAGAAGATTTCAACAAACTTCTATTTAGGTTTCAGTTCAGCCACAGAGGAACAGAGAAAATCAAGGCTTTAATGAGGTAATGAATCAAATTAATTATCATGACACTTTAAAGTCCCCATGTCCCGCTGGTCTTGTAGACACAGACATAGCCTGGAAGAACTGGAGCAAAATGACATCACTGTATTTACAGAAGAAAAACATTCAGTATATTGCTTGAAATTTTCAAAATTGACCTTAACATTCCCAGATAAATTGATGTCATGGATTATATATGAAAAATTTCAAATTATCAAATCCAATTTTGCTCTGGTGTTCCAAATTTGCCTACAGTCTATCTCTAGAATAGAAGATATTTAAAATGCACACAGCATATTTATTAGCCTTCATAGCTTTTCTAATGGGACGTTTAATTTAAAAGTATGGATGCTTGAGTTATTTTTTCAAATTACTTAACCAGAGAGTTGATAATGTTACAGGGCAGTGAGGCAAGTTCAATTCACATTTAAGATTTCTGTGCATCCACAAAATAATAAATGGACAAAGGTTTCCAAAGAGTTTTCCACAATTCATATATCCCCTTGTAATTAACCAAATAGCATCTCTCAAGCCCCTGAACCCAAAATTCATCCAGATTGAAATGCTAGCTGGTAGTTGCTTAGTAAGTGCCGCTTACTATATAAGAAAATCTCACACAGTGGACTGTCTTCTTCAATGACATGAGCTAATCTGCAGCAGTTGCAAAGTGCATCAAAGGACAAAGATTGAATGCAGAGATAATTAGGATGATTTCATTTAATGAGTTTACAAACACAATCTTTGACATCTTAATTCAGTTATTTAGAAAAAATCGTATGCAATTCTAATACAGACAGAATGCAGATAGTAAATGATCTATTCGCCAAGGGAGTGATTATACATGAAAATCCAAGTCAGGTCATTACAGAGTACTCTGAGGTCTCAATCAGTAGATTTCTCTGTTGAAAGGGGCACCTCATTGATGAGAATAAGGGACACTATAAGAATAGTACAAGCTAAATATTCTGGGATACCAGCAGTGTCAGGTTATTTACATTTACATCTCTGCTGTAAATATGAGCAGAAGCACACAGAGGGAAAGTCAAAATCTGCATGTTATTGTTTCCAGCTATCTTGTGTTGGGGCCCAGGGAAAACTGCTACAACAGGTGACCATTCTCTCTTAGAATGACGGCATCTCTTCCAATTTAGAACCTTCCTTTGCAACCTCAAGACATGCCAATAAAGATAGTCCTTGGTGTTATGGCAAATGGCTTATCCTTGGATCCATCAGAAAGAACAACATCTGGAAAAAATTTCAGATCCTAGGAGAGTGTTCTGCTTGCTACTTTGTTTTAGTTCTGCTGATGCAGAGTGAAAATATACAGAGAGAGACAGAGAGAGAGGGAAAGTAAAGAGATGAAAAGGATTTCATGTTGCTAAAAATAATCACTTTCAAAATTTTCTAGGTTACATGCCCTAGAATTACACAAATTCTGTATTAGGGATATTGTTTCATAAAAATGCAAAAAAGTTGCAGAGAGGCATAAAATTTTGCATTACCTTTGAAAGCACAAAATAATTTGACACTACGCAAATAATTACTGCAACTGCAAATGGTGGCACAAAATAGTGATCAATGGATGGAACCTGTGTTTCTTTCCTAAAGAAGTTCCTAGACTCACTATTTGTGAGTCGTGTGTCTGGCCTGTAATATACAATGGAGAGATGATATTAGTCTCAAGTTTCTAAATGTTAGAATCATGAATTTATATGTGGACAGACCACGTTGACAGCTTTCCTCCCCTATTTTACTAGGGGGTGTTATCGCAACACCAATTCTGAGTTCAAAGGAGCCAAAGCAGCACGTGGCTGATAGAAACTGAGTTTAGGTGTCATCAGAATTTCACAGACAGTGGACACAAAGATTGAATATCTGATATTATTGGTAAGTGCAGTTTTAATTTAATAGGTCGCATCTTTGTATTTCTGAACATTCTGAGAGAATTTCTACTTGTAATTATACAACTGGATTTTGGAGAAATGAGAACTCTGACCGTATTTATAGTATGTAATCTGACAACTTTTGGCATAAAAGTGGCTCAAATATCTTAACTAAAATTGTGGAGGAAAGAATGCTGGAAGGACATGATTTAACAGCTGTATGAAAGAGTTTTCTCCACCGTCTGCAGAGCACAAGAGGATAGCCTTTACCCAAGAGTGTTAACAATTAGATTTGTGAAAATCCCTGCTGTGGCACAGGAAATGGAGTACAGCAGGGAAAGACTGGAGGTGTGTCAAGCTACATTAGAAATATTTTCTTGGCTTTATTCAGTCAATTTGTACTAAAAAAAAATTAACAATGTTCATATAGAACAAACTTTCTAAAGAGAAAGTACATAAACAAACCTGGTAATTTGGTTAGAAGGCAAAAACTGTCAGATAATATTGGCTGAAAACAGGCAAGAAAGCAACTCAAATTACATTTAATAGAGTATAGGATTTTACCCTTCAGCAAAATAATCAGGGCAGAGGAAGTGTAACTAGTGCTCTAGCTTTGTTAGAATATTCTCCACCATCGCTTCTCGGCCTTTTGGCTAAGATCAAGTGTAGAATATTCTCCACTTGTCTGTGATTCTCTTGACTCTCTGCTTTCTCTCTACGGATTTCAAACTCATAATGAATCTATGACCCTAGAAACAACTTCAGGAATCACATCAAGACATACCCGTGGTATAAGGCAACCGTGACTTTCAGTGTCTTCTTGTCCATGGGAAAACGTGCATCTGTAAATTTCTACATTTTTCAGAGATTTGTTCCTTAACTGTCATTGGTCAAAAGTGACGAATGATTTGCATGTCCTTTCCTATACAAGTCACAGAGGGAAAGAATGAGACTATGATCATTAACTGACTAAAAGAATGTACCATGAACTTCAAACAGGATGCCAGTTGCTGAAGTCTGCAGCAGAAAATGAGCTTCTGTTCCCATGGAAGAAAGAGCCACTGAGAAGGAAATCAACATTTGCCACCTACAGTCCTGGAAGGCCTCTAGTCTGTATCAAAAAACACTACACAGGAGACAATGCTGTTCTCTGGAAATGAGAGCATTCTCTTCACTAGTTTCTGAGGGTCCATAGATCTCTATATTTGGTAGTATGGCATCATATTTTCCACCATGTCTTTCCTTCTCAGTAAATGCTATTCAGAATATGCCAGTAGTAATCATTGGTGTATCCTTATTTTTATTTGGAAGGAGTGTCTCATTAATTTGCTAAATTGAAGCTAGATTCAAATTTGCAACCCTCCTGCCTCAGGCACAACAGCGTTAGGTCTAGAGGTGTACACCACCATGCCTGGTTGTTCCCCCCTTTATAAAACTTCTCTTTTATTTTTGTTTTCTTGGTCATTGTTTCCTCTAAAATGATAAAGTTGACTGAGAATGGAAACCAAATAAGCAATACAAAAAAAAATTGACAGCACAGATATTAATAGCATTGATAATACAAGTTAATATTTTAAGAACATTATCAGCAAATATATGTCATTTTGAGTATATACTAAAAGCATTGTGATGCATAAAACTTTTTCTTTACATTTCAGCTTTGCCACAAAACAAAAATAGCTTTATCATTTCAAATAGTACCATAGTATCTAAATACAATTTGGATTAAGTAGTTTAACTTGGAGAAAATATTAAATTGAACAAAATGACTATTAGCAAAATAATATTTATGGAATGATGAGGACTTAGACAAGTGAAGGTAAAAAAGAAAAAGCAGTGGAAAGAAGAGCAGAAAGAAGGAAAGGAGGAAGAAATGAATATGGTCTAGTTTAATTTAATTGTGAAGGTGTCTCAGCCCACAAAGCCTGGTAACACCAGTCTTCATGAAGTAACTATGTGCAAAATTTTTGGCAGAACAGAGGAACCTATTATATGCTTAGAATACATCAAAGATTCATATAAATTTTTATGTTACTACTAAGGACAATGTAAATGGCTTCTCGTGAAATCATTCATTCCAATTATATGTGTTATTATTCAGGAGAAATTCAAAATTACAAATGACTGACACAATATTCACGCTAAAATTTAAGATAGGGAGAAAAAGATAAACATTTCTTCTAGGTCATTTCATGATTTTTACCAAATTAAATTATAAAGTAAGCAACCCATTACAAGAAACAAAACTGCTGAGAATCCAAAATATTAACATGCAATGGACTCTCCATACTATCATTCCATACATTATTCATTGCTTAGTCTTTTCATACTTCTTAGTTATGCATTCTTTTCTTGGTTTCAGTTGTCACTAAAAGGTTTTACCTTGCAATAGATTGACTTTCTATAAAATTTTCCAATTATCAAGAGACCTCGTATTGAGAGGACAAAAAAGAAAAACTCATAAAAAGAGTTGACATAAAGAATAAATTTTGTACAAACATTGCTATTTAAAAAGCAAGTTTCAAACTTGATTTTTATTAATCTTTTCAAAGAAATCTGTAGTATTATTGCTGAATATACTTGAAATTGTAAGGCAATTTTTTAAAATTGATTCAGTAGAAACCAAATATGCAATACAACAACAACAACAACAACAAAAAACTGAGACTTTTTCCTTTGGCAGAAAGAGGCCATCTGCAAAATTACTTTGCCCTCCACAGTTTCAGAGATGTCTGGAATGCTGCTAATGAACCAATCATCAGGGCAAAATAAGAACTTTGACCTTGCTTTATTATGCTAACTATTCTCTGAAAAGCATTTGCTTCCCAATTTTTGAACAGAGAAAAAAAGAAGACTTTGGGACATAATAGTTTGTTATTGTAAAAGTATTCTTATTCTTTTACCTAAGGCTAACTAGAAATATGAGGCCAGCTAAATTCTGGGTGCCTCTGGGATAAACTTTGCCTGAAAGTCACCAACCAGCACCAGGATAAAATACCTAAAACACTCCTAATGGAATAGATAGAAATTACTACCCAGAGGAGAAAGGTATTACTGTGTACATATAAGATAGGGAATAGGAGAACAAACCAGATGCTATATAAATTGGAACAATTTTCAATTAACATGAGGGTGTTCGGTAAATACCATGTGGTTTAAGAGTAAAAGAAAGCTTAAAATGTATTTCTTCTTGGACAGAAAATTATATTTTCTGATAAAAATTGTAGTTTTTTTTTAAGCAGACAGGATTTGCTTGGACAATGACAGAGCCCTTGTATTCCCTCTCAAACACAAAATGAAATCTGGTAAAACATTTCACGTAGGTGTGCAAATCCAGGCACACTTAGCAGGCTGTCTCACTTCCATATCATTTATTGCATTCATGGCAGTGTGGGGCACACTGTATATGACAGGCAGGCAACCAGTCAAATAAAGATCAGTGCATTGATTGAGCAATAATTCAAATTAAGAAAACCTGAAATCTTAAAATGCAAAATAAATCCATCTTTCCTGTTCTGGCTCATTATTATTATTCATATAAGCAAAACAACCTCAACTTCCATCATTCCTACTGAAAAGCATAAATTGATTTTAGTTTTCAAAAATGAGATGTCATGACTTTGGTATATTCACCATACCAACATAATAATTCTAATCATCTGTAAAAATTATTCTCACAAGATTTGTAAAATACATTGTATACTCATAATATTGTAACAACCTTAAAATGGGTTGATATTGTTTGACTGAGCCATTTAAATGGGAGCTAGTTTTTCATACGTGAAAATTTTATCCAGTTAAATAGATTCAGCCAAAGACAATTCAAGTGTTCTCCTTCAAGAGTTGTACAGAGAAAATCAAAAGAGGAATATAGAGCTCAGGAGTCCCTATTTTACTAAGAAGGGCAATAGGGAATTACTTGACATTTCTCCTTTAGGCTAACTCACATGCCTAAAAATTCAGAAACAAAGAAGCAGAACAATGGTCTCTCAATTTTTTTATTATGTCTCATTACAATCATCTAATAACCATTATGTGTGTTTTGATCATTGTGTTCTGAAGCCTATGATACAGAAAAACAAGGTAACACAGTTGGAAAGGGTCTGTGTGAGCAGATGAGAAGTTACAGTAACAAATTTTATTAAATATGATAACAGGGCTTTATGTCCTGTATAGGCAAGAGGAACATATCATGAAATTCAAAATAAACTATTCACAATAGTCAGTTATTGGTTCCATTTATAAAAACAAATCAAAATATTTACCACGTAAATCAGTGATTAATATATCAGTCTTCCAACAGATCAATATGATAACTATGAAGAATAACCATGGTCAGCATGTTAAAGTGTAGAGTACATTACCATGAGTTTAAAAGCATTTTATGTATACTTTCAAATAGTATTACTTTGGATTTCCAGTTGCATGTATTTACACTTTACTAATAGAGGACTTATATTCTATGTTATCATGTAGAATAAAAACACTGTATTATTTTTGTATAAATTACAGAAGCTTATTTTCACTTTCAAATTGTTATTTGACAGAATACTTTGTAAAGCAGTCATTCATTCACACGAAGATTGTATAATTAGAACTCAAGTGAGCCACAGAAATATCTTGAACAGAGGAATGCAAAAGTAAGTTTCACACACTCCAGTGGTAAGCCACAAACCTAGAAGCTCTCAAACGAAGCAAAACAAGAGTGTTTATTTTAGTAATTTAAATTATAGGAGTCTTAATGTGTTTCAAAACTGAGAGTCAGACTCCAGGTAGAAAAGTATAGTTAAGACAAATCAGTGGTGAGACCCTGACTCCAAGATGCAGGATATGCATCCAGGAGGAATAGGTAGGTAACAGGAAAGGCAGAAGCATAGCCAGATAGTGATACTGCTGCAGAACTGAAGAGATCAAAGAGACCGATGATTGGAGCAGGAAGATTTACTCAGGTGTGCTCTGGCTCAGAAGACCGTGTCCAAAGGCTGAGCCCAGGATAAAGGAACAGCTCTACTTTTATATATGTTGCAGGAGAAACATGCAGGCTGGTCTACCTAATGGCATTAAACTTGTGAACAGAACTGGAGCAAAGGTAGTTAGTTGGTCAAGCTATGAACTTTATAACACCATATCCTGGTGTCCTTGGTCAGGTAAAAACAGAATCATATGAGAACAAGAGGTAAAATCTTACTTAGAGGTACTAAGGTACTAATTTTATTTGAAATAGAACAAAGAACAACAGCTGTACAGAAGCAGGATTCTTTAGGTTAGATAAATGTGAGGGTTTTTTTTAAAGTCTTGTTTTAATATCATGGCTATTATGACAGATCTGTTCTTTAAAAACTGAAATCCATAATAGCAACCCAGGTATTGCTAAAACAGAGGAATTAGAGAGGTTTGTTAAATGGTGAGCTATAAGAATCACTGAAAAGCTGGAGTTCAAGATGATGAAAAGAGATATGAATCTAGTTATAGTAGCATGTGCCTGCAATTCTAGCTGCTCAAAAGGCTGAAATGGGAGTATCATTTGAACTCAGGTATTTAACATCAGTGTGTACAATAGCAACACCCTGTTTTTCTCTCTCTCTCTCTCTCTCTCTCTAAATATATATATATATATATATAAATATATATAATGCATATATATAAATGCATATATAGATGTGAAGGAATATATATATATATATATGTATATATGAAGGGAGAGAATGAAGGAAGGAGGAGGAAGAGAAGGAAGCAAGGAGAGAAGGAAAGAAGAAAGGAAAGAAGGAAGATATAGCAAAGCGGCACTGAGGCCTGAGACACTCAGGTGGATTTTATTCTTGTGTCTCCACAGTGGATCTTGTCCTTGTCTTGTGCACCTACTTGCAGTGATATAGTGTCCATGTCTCAGTCTTTTGGAATAAGTCTTCTGACTGGGCTAGATGTGGGTCAAGTAGACATAAAAGAAAATGACTCTGATGAAGTCTAATCCGTTTCCCACTTTATAGTAACAGCTATATGTACTGAGGAATCATAAAAACATTATGTCAATGAGAAATCTATGAGGTAAAGTCCTTATAGAATTACATATTTTCTTTCTAAGGTATTTGGTCATTTTACCATAATTACTAAGAAAATAATAAAGAAAGCTGGACTTCATTTAGCCCCCAAACATGGATGGAGAAGCTTAACCTTCTACTACTAATAATATATTTTTCTACTTGAAAAGCAGTAATCTGAAAATCTCACTAAAGAACTACTAAGGAATTATGCTCTTCAAACAGCATAAATTGTGAACATTCTAGGTAAATAATAAAAGAATTTTGACAGATTTGAAAATTATTCATAAACATCAATAACACTTTTAGATACAATTTAAAATTAAAGCTATGACTAAATGTGGCTGCCAGTATCTGTGGAGAAATGATTCCAGCATATCCTTGAGATGCCAAACCTATGGATTCTCAATGTCTTTATATAAAACCGTGTGGTTTTTGCACATAATTTACACACATCTTTAAGTAATCTCTAGATTATCACACAGCACTCTGGAAATGTTATATAAAGGTTGTTATGTTGAATTTTTAGAGACTAATGACTAGAAAATGTCTCTCCATATCCAATAGAGATCTGATTTTTAAAATATTTATTATTCACAATTAGGTGAAATATCACACCAGAAGCCACAGTTAGACAGGGAAGACCCAATACTCATTTTATTCAAAGTATTTCTTGAGACCCACATGCTTTTCTATTTTATCTGTCAGGGATATATCAATGTTTAAACATACGGATATCCTTGTCTCCTAGAAGGTAATTCTATCAAGAGGAAGAAGGAAAAGTAAGCCTGACAAATAAGTAGAGTATAGTATAGGTTTAGATGACTAATATGATTAGTGATGGGAAACAGAGTAACAGGACATGAGAATGTAGAGAATACACAACTTGTAAATTATATTAGGATAATTCAGGTTAGCTATCACTGTGAAGGTGAACTTGAGAAATTAACCAGGTGATGTCAGGGAGGGGGTATCTCAGCAAAAAGAAGAAACAGCAAAAACCCCTGAGGCCACAGCATGTGTCCCATGTTCTAGGACAGTTAGCCCTCTGCTGGTTTCAGTGTGGTGAACAAGGGATGGAAGAAAAAGAAGTCACAGGAAAGTAGAGATAGCATGAATTCAGGGGGGCCACAGCTCACCACAGTCAGGAATGACTTTTATGTTGCAGGAGATGGAAAGTTACCATGGGTTTTCAATCTTGGCTTATCAATATATGTTCAGAATGATTATATTCACTTGGGGGAATTGGTACATATGCACATCACGTCTTGATTGTTTAGAGCCCTTTGTGTTCCCCATCCTATCCTCTCTCCTCTTCCACAGATCTAACTCCCCATCTCCAAAACATCCAACTCCCTCTTTCCCAACACTGTGGATTTATTATAGTTTTTAAATTATTTTTATCTTGGTTTACTATATAAGAGAATCCAGACCCGAACAAAGCTATTGTGATCATATTCTACAAGGAGTTATTAAAAGCAGCCAGGGAACATATGAAGAAATGCTCAATATCACTGGTCACTAAAGAGCGCAGATGAAAACAACACTGAGATTTCATCCCACTCCACAAAGAGTGGCTGCCTTTGAGAAATTAGGCAGCAATGAATACTGGCAAGGCTGGAGAAAAAGGAACACTTCTCCACTGTTGGTGGGAATGCAGACTGGTGCTACCACTATGGAGATCAACGTGGAGATTCCTCAAAAAACTAGTACCAGAGATCCCATTTGACCTGCTATTCCTCTGCTAGGATTATACACAAAAGAATGAAAAGAATCATATCATAGCGACATATGTGCATCCATGTTCACAGCAGCTCAGTCTGTGATAGTTAAATCTTGAAAACAACCCTAATGCCCATCAACTGGAGACTGGACAAAGAATTTTTTTTTTTTTTGTTGAGACAGGGTCTCACTTTGTAGTTCAGACTGTCCCTGAGCTCACGATGTAGCCCAGGCAAGCCTCGAACTCAGCAAACCTCCTACCTCTGCCTCCCGAGTGCTGGGATTATAGGCATGAGCCGCCACACCCGGCACTGTGGTTTGTGGTATTGATGGCTGGTGGGCATAAGTCACCATGCCCAGCATTGTCTGTGGTTACCGGGGATCAAACTCAGGACCTTGCGCTTGCGAGGCAGGCACCAGAACCACTGAGCTAAATGTCCGGTCCAAGAAGATATTTTTTAAATAAAATGGAGTATTATTCTACCATAATGACCATAGTCATTTTCACTCAAATGGATGTATTTTGAGGACATACTCATCAGTGAAATAAATAGGTCGCAGATTTGTAAATACCATATCTTTTCTCCGGTATGAGATTCTGAAGATGTAAATGAGTTCTGAAACATATGATAGATATTGTGAAATAGTAAATATTCAAAGAGAAAAGGGTAGGGTTAAGTAATGAAGGGTAAGAAAAAATATGTTAAAAAAAAGAAAGCATATGTATAAAGGGGAGTGTAGAATGGGTAGGGGAATGGGAAATAACTCATGTCATATACTGGTACAAATTTCTAATGTTGAGTGTGATTGTGATGTGTCTATAAAATGCACCAATAAATAATTCAATTAAAAAATAAATGACCAAAAATAACTTATTATTTAAAAAACTACACTATTCTGTTGCCTATTTCAAGGACAGTTAGAATAACAGGAGTGAGTCATCAGTAAGACAGTGAATTTGAACCATTCATTATAGGAACAAATAGTTTTAACCTCTTCAATATCTCCCACAGTATGATAATAAATATATAGTTTTCATTGTGATGCAAAATAGCATCATATACTCAGATGATTGCAAAGGCTTACTATATATACATATATATATATATATATATATATATATATATATATATATATATATATATAATTTTTTTTTGAGACAGGGTCTCGCTTTGTAGTTCAGGCTGGCTCTGAGCACACTATGTAGCCCAGGCAAGCCTCAAACTCAGCAATCCTCCTGTCTCTACCTCCCGAGTGCTGGGATGACAGGCGTGAGCCACCATGCCCAGCACTGTGGTATGTGGTATTGATTGCTGGTGGGCGTGAGTCACCACGCCCAGCATTGTATGTGGTTATCAGGGATTGAACTCAGGGCCTTGCGCTTGCAAGGCAGGCGCTGGAACCACTGAGCTAACCCTCCGGCCCCAGGCTTACTATATTTTAGTACTTCACATTAATAATTGCAATAAACTGTGAGTTAAAATGTTGTTATACTTATCCAATACCCTTTCTTTGAGAACCATGAGGAATAACTTTGAAATAATTTTAATTCAATTTTAATTGAAAGATTTTCAACCTTCAATGGGTAAATTTTACTTTTCTTAGAGTTGTATTTTAAAAAAAAAAAATCAACAGCTAAAAATAAATGAGATCTTAACTAACTTACCACTAAAGTTGAACTGACAGAATAAAACCTATGTGAGCTGGCATAGTTGCATTTATATAAAAAATGATTAAATGGAGGGAATTTCCATTTAACTTCCCATATTCAAAGCGTAGAGAAAGAAAGGAATAAAATAGCACAAGAAGTCCTGAGTACACTGTGTGATAGGCTTCTACCTCAGGCCTTACAGTTTCAAAGGCAAATGGTCATAATATACAAAGCACAGCAAGACTCCATTTTCTTATCATCTCCAAATAGCATGCCATCAGAATCATAAACTCTTAAATATTCTGTCTATAAAGAATTCACACCTAACATCGCAACGGTAATGCCTCTGTTAACCAAATTCAGTGAAAGGTAACAGGACACTTAGAAGAAGCCATTCCATTTTGGGTTTTTTGTATCCTTTTCTGTAAATGCTACTGTTTCTTTGGAGACTTAGCCATATAATGGATTTGAAATGGTTCTGTCTATTCTTTTTAGTTATTAATGTGATTATTACTTCAAAATTCAGAGAAAATTGAAAAAGATTATTTTAGAGGTCTCCAAAAAGAACAACTTATTATTTAGAACAAATGTGGGAAAGCAAAAGGGTTCTGAACATCCAGAGCACTAAATTATAAATGCAATTTGAATCCACACATTTTTATTGTTTGACACTATAAACAATAAATTTAATATCTAATTTTTTTCCTGGGCTTGTTGTGATGTGCAGTCCTATGCTACTTAGACATATATTAAGAAGTCATTTCATGATTTCTACTGGTGAAATTTAGTGAAAAATAAAAAATAAAAATAATCCAAAGGAAGCTTAAAAGAGTAAATAAGTCATTACTTTCTTAAAGAGTAGTGTCTATTGATTTAACAAGTTACTTTTTTTCCTATAAATACTTCTTTACCTTCTAATCATATAATAAAATTGCTTTTGGAAGATATTTTTTATTTACCTTGATGGGTGCTATTTTGATATGCACTACTACTAAGACAGAAGAGATGCACCACCAAGCTTTTGTTATCTCATATACAATTACTCTCTATTCATATAAGTAGTAATATTGATAGAAAAAAGGAGTCCTTTCAATGTTTCATTGTTTTTCCTTTAGGCATATTCAACTGCCTAAAATTTTCAATTTGTGGCCTTTTTATAAATATAGATTATTATATAATCAAACCTATACTATTTCTGTTGCAAATTTTAATTCTTCCTGTACCAGGCAGAGACACTTTGTTTTGCAGGTAATTTCTGTTTCTCTCCTATGTTATTAATTTTATATTTCCTTAAAAAGAAAGGGTTCAGTGAAGTCTATTAGTATGCTCCTTCAATGCCTTGTTCTCTCTTCAATATTGTATAATTTCTAGGAATATTCTGAAGTGAATTGTGACATGGGAAAGAACAAGCTGACTTTATGGATGGGCAAGTCAACTAGAAATTATGTGAAAAAAGAATAACTTCTTTTATCAAAGGTCATACCGTTAATTTAACATTCTCTATGAACTTGAATTTTAACTTAGATTTCTTAAAACTCCTACTTCCAGAGAGCCTGTAAAAATCAAACTCATCTGAAAGTATTAGGTACCTAAATTCAGAATTCATTTATCTCAAATGATTCTTGAAAGAATCTACTGGAACAGGACAGAGCAATTTATATCACGGTAGTTATGAAGAAGGATACATGAGAAAAAAATTTTACACACATAACAAACGTTGGAGAAAGTAATCTGGAGAAAGACTGGAACAAGTTAGTGAACACAACTCCACCTCCTTCAATGAGGTCAGGACCAAAATTAGCAATGATTTAGGGACAGTGAATGGGATTGTGCTAAATTGTCCACTACTAAAAATCCTTCAAATCACTATTGTAGGAATTAAAACATTGCCTTTACTCATCCATGTATTCAAATGTTAATAAGGAGGAGATGCCTGACACTCTGAGGGAGGTGGTTTTCTTGCTCGAGAAAGGTATACTCCAGTGAGCGAGATAAAGAAATAACACAATTACAAGAAGAACAGAGAAGGCAATTGAGAGAGATAAAGAATGCTATGATGGGGTGGATATTTAGCTCAGGGGTACATTTGTTAAGATGGAAGGTTATAAAAATGTTCATCTCATATCAAATGAATAATTGAATGACTTCTGGTAGAAAGCTAATTGGGTTAATATCTGTTATGAAATCTACTCCAGATCTGCTGTATATTCTCTTGGATAAATTAAGCTGTTTGAGTCTGGTTTTTGCAAATTTCTTTGCAAAATTTCTTATCACTCTACCTGTATGAAGGCATGGTGTCTGTATATGAT
Source organism: Thryonomys swinderianus (assembly GCA_004025085.1). NCBI lineage: Eukaryota > Metazoa > Chordata > Mammalia > Rodentia > Thryonomyidae > Thryonomys > Thryonomys swinderianus. The sequence goes on along the minus strand of PVIC010001800.1, from coordinate 40,256 downwards.
CTCCAAATTGCCTCTGGAGCAAATTAAGTGCTCTTGATAATATTTATTCTGTAGTGGCTATTACAGCTACTTTGCCAAACATCATTCTACTTCCCCCATGCCACTTCACTGTGTAGCATCCAGAGAGTTTGTGTGAAATTTACTTTGTTCTCAGATTCAATGGTACACCCCAATTTTTTTTCCTTTTGGAGACAGGGTCTCGCTTTGTAGTTCAGGCTGGCCCTGAGCTCACTATGGTGCCCAGGCAAGCCTCGAACTCAGCAATCCTCCTGCCTCTGCCTCCCGAATGCTGGGATGACAGGCGTGGGCCACCATGCCCAGCCACCCCGATTTTTTATCATGCTCTTTGTAATAAATATTACTTCACCATTGTTCCAACTACCTTAGTCTTAAAACAGAACCAGGCATTACTGTCACATTGAAATTAGTCCAAAGCTTAGCATCTATAGATAATGCAGTAAAGAAAAAGCGAGGGCTTTTCTTTAGCAGTGGACGTCAGTGTTCATTTTGTACCCAATGTATGTGAAATTAAAAAAAAAAACTGGGATGGGGTGGGTAGGGGAATGAAAAATATTCCCAATATTGAGTGTGATCATGTCGTGTATACACAATGTACCAATAAAGATTTTTTTAAAAACTAAAAAAAAAAAAAAGAAAAAAGAAAAAACTGTCAGCTATCGTGGCCCCACAGAGCAGCGTAGACCAACGATGCAGGCAAGAGATGGAAATACAAAAAGGCTAAGAAAAATAGAGCTAACTCTGCTCACAATTTGAAATCAACCCAATTTACACTGGGCATTTTCTTTTTTTTAATTTGAATTTTTATTAGTACATTATATATACACATCATGATCACACTCAATTTTGAGAATTTGTACCAGTATACATAAGCTTTGTTTTCCTTTTGTATTATCATCACATTTCTCTTTCCCCTTGTTACCCCTACACCCCATTTCCCTTTGAATATTTCCTATTTCACAATATCTATCATATATTCTAGAGCTCATTTACATCTTCACTTTCTTATACCAGAAAAAAGATATGATATTTACACATCTGTGACCTATTTATTTCACTAATGAGTATGACGTGAAGGTCATTTGTCACCCACAGAAGTCTCCTACACTATTTCAGATGTGTGAGCTTTGATCCCTAACCCAACCACTAAACTATTTCAAACTACTCGCTTCACTAAAATTGTTTTCTTAAACCACTTCACAATGCATGGAGCACTAAACCATAACTCAAAGGCACACATTCTCAACTTAGAGAGTTTCCAAAAATATATCTGACAAAACTCCCAGCCAAAAGCCCGTGACTTCCCCTCTCAGAGAGAAGACACCCTGAACTTTATATTAAGAGCTCTAACAAGAAAATGGACTTTGAAAGGATATAAAGAAGAAAACACATTTTTACTGGAAACTTTCAATCACCCCAGGAAAATTTTAGTCCAGGATGATCTGAGTGTCATCTTTCCTTTCATCTCTTCAAATTTTAACTCCAATTCTTCTGTCAGGGATCACACATGTTTTCAAGAGTCAAAAATAATATGAAGTAAGCTTTGTGGCCTCTTTCCCGTATTCTACCTTTACACATAGGACCCGTGAGGCTCAAATTGGCCCTGGGGCATCCTCCCTGAAGACGGCCGGTGTCGGAGGAGCCCAGGAGCTCTGCCGTGTGCTGAGGCTCAGTATCCTCGGCTTCCTTTCAGCTGCAGAACGTTCTGACTCGGCCGCTGTGTCTGTTATCAGCTGCATCTGTCATCCGGGAATATTCACATGTGGCGACGAATTCTGTTCTCCATTTACTTCCCGTGTGCCAGGTTACTCACCTGACTTTATAGACTCAAAAGAAACACTGAGAATAAAAAATCTCAAGTTATTCCAGCAAGATGAATGTACCAGTGCAGGCAATGGCAGGTCAGTGTGCAGAAATCCAGCCTCCTGGCTAAAGACGGATTCCACATTTCCTTTCCATCAACCAAAGCCTGTGAAAACACACTGATGTCTCCTAATTATAAAAATATCTACTTCTACTCTTAAGTAAAAAGCATTTAGAATTGGGGACTTGAAAAGCATTTTAAAATCATGACAGTGAAAAATGTCCTCATCTGCTGGACTCACCTCTCCTGGGCGAGGAAGGTGTTTCCACTCTACGCAATGCGCATGCTCCCTCCCATCTTTATGGTGCGGGGTACAATGCCAGGAAACCGTTAGCACTAAGAAAAGGTTAATTCGCAATACTAATTTTCACAGGTTTTCTTAATCAAAGCTTGTATATTTCAAAAACAGAGTTAGAAATCTTTAAAGAGTGACGCCTTGCCCCCAAACTCCCTTACCATGTTTTCAGACTGCATATAAAATACCTTTCCTGAATTACACAATGATAGCTTACTGTATAATAAGTGCATGCTGAAATATGCTTGTATATGAAATATGATTATCTCTCCTGTCCAGTGGTAATTTTAATGACTCTGCATTTCTTGTAAAGCATGCTGGGAAAAGAGTGCCATGCCAAATATATGAGCCTGTCATATTTATGCTTTGTTTTGCTGGGAAATTTTAATTAGACGTTTTATTTCAGTACTTGAAAATTTTAAATTGTTTACTTTGAGCTTTCAGCTGAGCAAACATTCCTTTCTTCATGACCAGAGGTAAATATAGATACTGTAAGCTCCATATTAAAAGTGCTCAAGCATGCCGTGTCCTAAGATATGCTGAACTATTTTTAGTTTTGAGAAATTAGGTGCATATTTGATTAACATATTATCTATGTTAGGAGAGAAAATAGTCTTTAATGTTGGCTTAATTCTCTTTTTATACTAAAATTATAAAAGGATCCTAGTTGCTTTAGAATATATTGAGGATTATACTCATGTATTACACAAAATTTTAAGTTAAGAAACTTGTTCCTTCCAGTTTACTATAAATAAATAAATATAAGAATAGAATGATGTGCAGATATCTTTAGTCCTAGACAGAGGTATGTTCAAATTTTACTTGTAAGGCTTCCTTAATGATGTTTTGGGAAAATCAATGAACTATTCAGGCCCTCAAAGCGGTCCTTTGAGAATAAGGCATACCTTATATGTTAGGTAAAGAAATCAACAAATTATACGCAGCATGTATAATGAGAAATAATACTCATTAGGATCATAAAGATAGTTGAACAAGCCATGGGAGACTTAGGCTGTTAGCATACTTAAAAATCATATATTTACCAATGCTACAAAACAGGTTCATCTTTATTTTATTGTAAGGCTGATTACTAAAAGCCTATTATTCCTATGTCTCCTGTCATAATAATAAACTAATGCTAATAGATTAAATTGCTTAGTAGCAAAAACAAAACAGAAGTTATGATTTAGTAAACAACCTCAAGTATTCAGTGCCTCCATGAATTTTCACTTTCTGTAAGTGAAGTTTCATTTAAGAACAAAGACAAAAACAGATTTAGTATTAAACTAAGACTAGAACTCAGTGGTGAAATCAATAAAAGTTAATTAAGCTACAAAGATAAGTCGACTTCTAAACTGTAAATGCTACTTAATGCTTTGTTTTCTATCATTTCTAAGTAACACTTAAAAATTTTTTAGGGTTGTGTTATATTACCTGCCACTTGATAAACTACTGCTTTTGGATTCTTATGACGTTTGGACAACTTTGTAAAAATATTTTCTGCTTCAGAAAGCATCATGATGCCCTTAAAATTGTCTACAAGAGAAGTCGAGTGTGAACTGGATTCAGCTTCCCTACATTTTTGATCGTTATTAATAAGTTTCTCAGTGCCCTTCCATGTTTCTGCTTCCATCTGTTGCTCCTATTGCTTAACCATGTTAACCATAAATCTGAACATGTTATATGCTAAGCAAATGTAAAATTAAAAAGTGTCATGGGAGGATTTAAGTTTAGCAACAGTTTGGCTAAGGTCATGCTAGAGTGAGATACAAAGCAATGCATAATATGAAAAATCACTTAAACCAAAGTAAGTTATTAATAAATCAGGGGAAACCGAGTGTGTATGAAAAGGCTGAGTGTTATATATTCTGTATTCCCAGATACCAGGTCTATTGCCTGTGTAATTGCCCTGCCATGGAGGATGTGCATTTGAACAAATGTTGTAAATTATCACCAAGTGTGCGTAATAAAATCTCTTCATAGTATTTCCACCTTTAATAGTTTTATATACGGAGAAAGCCCCTGACTTCCGAAACCCTTTCACAGAGAAGCGATCCTCCAGGACAAGCGATACCTCCAGCCGGGCCCCGGGTAACACTTCCAGTCCCTGCTCATGACGGTCTGAGCATATATGACAGAATAAAATGCAACTAAAAGGGCTTATGATGTAAACCATCTAAATGAGAAAGGTAAAGTGAACAGCAGGCTGAAACTGGTGCTACTATTATTGAAGCAATTGCTAATAACAAAAAGAGTAAGGATGCACCTGCGTTTCATTCTAAACGGGTGACTTACAAATGAACCTATTTTGTAAAATAACCTTTTCTTTAGCAAAGCATAACCTTGAGCAAGTCACTTATGTTATGAAGCTCAGTTCCCTCACTTGTAAAATAAAAATCATAGCAACTCATGAGGAGTAATGTTGAAGGTTGAGAAATGGAAAGGAGATAGTTGGTCTTATGCCTGGGACCATGGAAGAACTCATGAAAAGGTATTATTCCTCGCCCTTACTACTACTCATTATCCATGTATTACTCTTTTCCTTACATTTATATTGTGGAATTAAGCATATTGAGAAACCCCAGCAGATCACAACCTAGTTAGGGGCTTAAAGTCTACAGAGATACTTAAAAGTAACAGCAGATACTCAAAGCAATAACTACAAATGCAGTCTAGGCAATCGATGCTGAAGGTGTACTTTAAATTTCCATAAACCTGTTTCTCACCTGAAAGAAGGGTAGCATAATGCTCTTGTTCATAACGATCAAAGAGAAGAAAATATGTCATATCCTACTTGACTTTGGAAGATGTGTATTACACCCATTTGTCCTAAGAATTGCATCTAGTATATAGTTAAATATAAATAAAAATTTCAACAGCCATATTTAATGTAATTCAAAAGTTAGCACCCCATCAAGAATACGATCAAGAAGACCAAAGTAGCTGAAAAATACTATCATTTGTACCCTAGTAGATTTTTTGCTTGAGAACATTTAAAGTAAATTTCTTTACAGATAGTTATTGAAAGTTGAATATCCATGGTCTTTGTTGACAAAACAAGTTGTAACCACTATTACTGTAACATTTCTCATTTCCTGGTAACAGTAACAGTGGCCAGTGGCAGGCAGCTTGGACCTGGACTGAGCATCGTAGCAACCAGGAAGCTTGTCCTTGGCTAAGTGACACCAATGCACTCCAGGAGTCAGGGAAGTCAGAGGCAGTTTTGAGCTGATGAACAGGAAAGGACTGGCTCACCTGGTGCATGGGTGGGAGGCTTGGGGATGGGATAAAGGCACAGAACGTCTTATTGGCAGGTCATGTTGGGGCTGAGCTAGAAAGAGCAAAGCCGCACAGCTGTGACAGCCTGAGCTCGTTCTGACCCAGGTAAGTATTCAGAGGAGATAAAGAGTGGTCCAGACTTGCCCTGAGGGATGCCAAGGAAGCATTGTGGTCAGAAATGTCCCTCACATGATAGAGAATAATTTCATTACTCTTTTAAATAAGTCTCCCTTTAGTTACTACATATCACCAGGAGTAGAAAATTAAACATTAGTACTGGAACAGTGAAAACCAGACCACAGAAGCCTTTGGTTTTGTTCCCTAACTTTGTTATTTTTCATGATACAGCACACATTTGGAAGAAATGATGGAAAATAATTATTAGGAGCCACTGTATTTCATACTAGTTATATGAATTGCATTTGAGATTTTTAAACAAGCTGGCACACTGTTCAAGGTGTTTACTAAAATATTCAATGACAAGAATTGATGATAAATCATCTTCCTTCCAGGCCCTTTTACCTAATTGTTTCATTAACTTTTTTTTTTCAGTAGGAAAGTAAGGGTAGAGTTGGTAGAATGGTCTTAATGATAGGAACAGAGGCACAAGTATAAAAATATGAGAATATGTAAAAATAAGTAAACCATTAATTTAGAGGAAAAAAAAACTTTAATGTGGTGTCTTAAATGTCATACTGCCCAATTACTGTGCATCACAGTGCACAATCAGTAGATCTCATTTTTTTTCTAAGCCGTATTTCTTTAAAATGACTTATTTGCTTCATTAATAATATGCTTTACTGATCTCTCCTGACTTCCTCAGGCAACTCTAGTCACCAAGGAGGCTTCAGTCATGTCTCTGCTATTATTTCACGCACTCTCTCTCTTCCACACAGTCCACATCCTACTGTCAGAACAAGTCAGAAGCCCTGCCTTGTACTGAGGATCTGCAGAATCAGACCTCAGCCCTTGACTGTCACACTGCATTGTGCGGCTCCAGCAACACCTCCTGCGTTCAAGTCCGAATTCATCGGCAGGCCTTTCCGATGCACTTGGTTTCTAGCACTCGCCTCTCTGCTCTGTCTCAGCTCAGGGCTTCATTCAGTCTGTGTGTAAAACGCAGGAGTAGAGTTCAAGGCGCGGGGGGAGGGGGGTCATGGCAGTAAATGAAGAGTTATTTTGTTGTTGTTCTAAATGCATCTCTTTTTTTTAAAAAAAATTTAAAGTTCATAGCTCTGTATTGACTTTCTCATAGAAAGAAATCAGCCAAATGTTTCAAGACTTCATAGAAAAACAAATCCTAAAAATGACTCCATAAAGTAAGGAATGTGGAAAACCAAATGCTTATTTTAAAGCCAAAAAATGAGAAGGGTACAATGAAATACATACAAATATACATATATATAAGATGAATTTCACAAATCAATGTTTTGTGAAGACTTTGGAGGACAAAAACTTGTCCCACCTTTTTCATATTAGACTTTCTGTTTGTTACAAAAACATTTCCCAACAGTAAATCAAAACCTGTTGCATTAGTAAAACATAATAATAAGTTTATTGTCTGTAATGTGATGCAGAGAAATATTTTCAAGTCACTTAAACTAGGAAAAGTGTAAGATATATGGTCATTTTTGTGTAAAATTCAAAAAAATCAGGAATATAGGAGAAATATTAGCAAAATTTTCAAAGAGAAAGAAATATTCAATATAGGAGAACTTCTTAGCAAAAGTGATGATAGTTCAGGTTTTCAGAGCCCCGAGCAACTTGGGTCCTTCCACCGCTCAGGCTCAAACGAAGGAGGTGTGGGACTGCTGGGAAATTGCTACCCAAAGGCCCAATGGCTTCGTTTTCCTGAATCAATCAGATCTTCCCCATGGAAACACAGGAGTTACTCTGTGCGGCTTCCACTGCAAGGGTCCCAGCAGATGCATCCTAACCAACCAGAAGAAACCTGTCAACTCATGCCCCGATTTCCTATCACACACTTGCATCTATCATAATGGGACCCTTCGTGGGACCCTTCACAGGACGCTCCCCTCAGTTGCGCAGTAGTTCATTTTCTAAGGGTGCAAATCCTTCCCATGCTTCAGTGTTTATTTACCTATGATCACCTTTTAGCTCCTCAGCTCCTATTTTTTTAATCTCACATAGCAGCTGTACATACTGTATCGTTAAGCAATGATGTCAGCTTTTGTAAATGGCTTTGAATTGAGAAAAATTCCATGAAAGTATCTTCCAGTAAGAAGCCAAAGGTCTCCTTCTTATTATTCCCGAACCTCTTAGAAATAGGACCTGCCTTTCTGTCAATGGTGCAGAATCAGTAGACTTCCCAGCAGCTACCCGTCTCAGCCGTGGCTCTCCCTGGATTGTCTAGGCCCTTTTAACTACAACATCACTATTTTGTTTACTTCTCCCTGCTTCTTGTTCTTTATAATAACTATATTTTCACTGTGTAGCTTTCTCTGGGTTCTCTGAGTTCCCTGAAACTCTTCTCCAAAGGTTTTTTTCAAAGCAAACAAGTTTCTTTCCTTGAATTAGCCCTGAAACACTTTCAGTGATTGGTGTCTGGACACCCCAGTGTGACAGAGAGTAGATATATAACAAGTATAATATCAGGTCACAGACAGACCAGACACAAGGTACCTTTCAGATTTCCTACATCCACTCTCAGTGGACATGTTTTTCAGACAGCAAGAAATCATTTTAGCTGATAAGACAGGCTCAGCCACATCAGTGTTGCTTTATAAATAAATCTCAAAGGTTTCCTACTTCCTGGACTGACACAAACCATGGGTCAGAGGAGGCTCTGCTCTCTTGGTAGTTGTCATCTATTGGGATGCCCATCTCTCTTCAAGATCAATGGCCATTGTTAGGTACTGAATCCTTTCCTTCCCAATTCATGTGTTGAAATTTTAACGCCTAAATTTTAGAATATGATTGTATTTGGAGCTAGGACCTTTAAAGGGTTGATTATATTCTTTACCAGTATCTGTGTGTTTAAGTTTTTGCGTTTGTCTTAGTAGATGTTCACATTACATAATGATCATATGTGTTGTGGGAAGTTGGGGCATGTATATAACACATCTTAATTCCTTCTTAAAACCTCCTTTACCTCTCTTCCCTCCCCCTCCATCTCTTGAGCCCCTTACCCTTACCCTTTGAAAAAGAACTTCCTATTGTCTTTCTCATTTTTCTCCTTATGTACATTTTTGAGTTTCACATTTAAGAGAAACCATGTGATAGTTGTTTATGTGTCTTTTACCTCATTTAATATTATGGTCTCAAGGTGTATCCATTTACCTACAAATGGCACAAGCATGTGCTTCTTCATGGCAGAATAGTACTCCATTGCATATCAAAACTACATTTTTTATTCATCTGTAGATAGACATAGAGGTCATTTCCAAGGAAATTGAAATATATCCCCTATTCTTGGAGAGGTGATTAAATTTAAAATGAGGGCTGCACTGCGGTTCCTTATCCAACCTAGCTGATGTCCCTGTAGGATGATATAAAAATGTCTGGAGAAAGCCATTAGGGATGTGCACACAGAGGTAAGATTATGTGAGGATGTTTTAAGGAATCATCACCGGCAGATCCAGGAGAGGAGGCTCAGAAAAAACAAACTTGCCAACAGCATGCAGGTAGATTTTAGCTTTTAGTACAGTGAAAGAATAATAATCTATTATCAAGCCATCCAGTCTATCATATTTTGTCATAACTACCCTAAAAATAAACAAAGTAAAATAAAATAAACCCATTGTCCTATGTCAATCATTACTTTTTTTTTTTTGCTTTTTGAGACAGGGTCTCTCTTTGTAGTTCAGGCTGGCCCTGAGCTCACTATGGTGCCCAGACAAGCCGCCGCGAACTCAGCAATCCTCCTGTCTCTGCCTCCCGAGTGCTGGGATGACAGGCGTGAGCCACCACATCCGGCATTGTAGTATGAGGTGTTGATTGTTGGCGGGCGTGTCTCCACGCCCAGCATTATATGTGGTTACCGGGGATCGAACACAGGACCTTGCGCTTGCGAGGCAGGCGCCGGAACCACTGAGCTAACCCTCTGGCCCAATCATTACTTTTTTAGCCATGTATTATTCATAACATCTTTATATCTGATTCTGAACCTGCTTCAGACACTGCTTTGACTCTTGGGAAAATCTCAAATCCTCTAGAATTCATACTCTCAAATATTAGATTATTATCCTATAAATTATACTGACATTTTCTTGTTACATTCATGAACATATTATTGTGTCTTCAATGAGTGGTGTATAATTTATAATATTTAGATTAAAAATCATGCTAGTGACTAGCACTTTCAAAACTATGGACCTAATTTACTATTTGTGGAGATTGGCCATTTTGCTTGAGAAGTGAACCCAGTGAAAACATCTCACTAATCAATGAGATGATTACTGAATGTAATTAGCATGCCTTAATAACTACTGTATATAGAAATATGCATTTCAAGCATATTGCCAGTTTGATTTACACAAAATATAATTTATGCAATAACTAAAGATAGGTACATAATAGTTTTATATAACATATAAAGCACCTGTATTACTATAAGAATAGAATCAAATTCAATGTTGCATAGTGTACTGGGATTCATGAGCATTTAAATAATTACTTAATAATTGGTACAGATCACAATATTAACTCATGATTTGCTGAAATTAATAATTTATTAGATTTTATTCACTTTTGTTTTCATTTTAGAAAGACATGGGCAGTATTCATGAAGTGAAGAAAAAAAAGAAAGCTGATTTTCCACTTGAGAAATAAGTCAAATATTAGTGGACAGCCAACATCTGGCATCACTTAGGTTCATTCTGCATAGGGAAAAAAATAAAAATGGTACCAGAGGGAACAAAGCTGTGCTTGCGGGGAAATGAAGGGGGTGCCATGGCAGAAGTTTTTTCAGTGATTTAAACCCTTCCATTTCCACATGGCCTAGCAACAAATACAGCATTTATCTTTGTTTGGCATTTGCATTTTACCGACTAATACACGAAGTCCAGGGGCAGAAATGCTGGAACCCATTTTCCCGGAGAATGATGCCTAGACCAGCTACCACAACCTTTCCAACTCTTTTGCAAGCTACTTTCAAAAGCAGCCGTAGCTGTAAATGTACATCCAGGATGTTCAAAGGGGAGATTGGGTGATTGTTCTCCTTTTTCGGGAAAATAAGGAGGATTATGTCCTTTCAAAGTCTACATCTGGTCTTATTAAATCCACTGGTGTTAACATAATATGTATCATGTCAAACAGTGTCTAGTGAAGAATTGACATGCCTCAGATACATCCACATGAGCTTTATTTTATCAATAATTATCAAACTCTTACTTTTTGCAAAAAAAATATTCTCATCGTTTTACTCTCTCTTGCTTTTAGTGATAATTGATAGAAGAATGGGGTACAGAGTTGTAAGTAACAACACCCATATAAATCAGTGGGGAAGTGACTGTTGCTCATTTGCCTTTCAACACTGTAAGAAGCCAGAACCTAACAAAGTGGCAGTGTGGTGACATGACTGCTGTGTGCACAGATAAAACTTCCACACCCGCCCAGCAGAGCTGTCACCTCACAAAGTCACATAAGCCTAAGGAAAGCAGGACAGAATACTGAGGCTCTTGGCTTCTCCACACAGAGTCCATCACTGGCTGTGAAGAGTTTAATCTGGGCTCCTTTCCATGATTTTCACCCTAGCCAGCCTATTTAATGAACCCTTTGTGCAATTACAGTACTATCTTCAGCCGTATATTACTATAGTAAAAAGCTGTGAGTTATAAACCTTGTAACATAGTTACAACACTGATACTAAAATATAAATGAGTACACTAACAATGGAAGTTAACTGCGTCTAGAGATAAGTCTATCTCTTGGGGAAACCCAAACTGTAAGAATCAAAATTTCAAGTTCTTATGACAAAAAGAGAATTATTATTTCTTTGTGGGAAATGTATTTCCTACATCATTATCTCTAATAATATATGACCTGTATTTCTAATCTCCTATAAAGTGATAGATAGATATGCATATATATATATATATATAGAGAGAGAGAGAGAGAGAGAGAGAATTAGCCATAAGGCATGATAAATTAGAGACATTTATACTCAAATGGATGTACCTTGAAGACATACTCATAGTGAAGTAAATCAACACAGTTGTGCAAATACTGTATCATTTCTCTAGTATGAGAAACTGAAGATGTAAGTAAGGTCTGTAATGTATGATAGGTTTTGTGAAATAAAAAGACGATGTTCAAAAGAAAAGGTAAAGAGGAGGTAGGAGAAATTAAAGAAGGGGAAGAAAAAATTTGATTGTAAAAACAAAAAGTGAAAACAAAATTTATGTATATGGCAGTTCAGGAGTGATAGGGAGGCAGGGGAATGGGAAAAATGAGCATCAAGATGTGTCATGCACATGTACAAAAATTTTTTTTTTTGAGACAGGGTCTCGCTTGTGTACAAAATTTTAATGTTGAATGTGATCATAATGTATATCTAAAATGTACCAATAAATTTAATTAAAATCATACTTAAGAGCACTTGGATATTAACATATCTAAAACAAGCAGTGGAGTTGATTTCACTTTTACTTTTTTGATTCCCCAGGACTATGATTTTATTATTACTGTTTAAAGCTCCTATGTGGTTGCTGACCTTTCTTACAACTATCAGCCCAGACAATAATATATATAGCCACTCTCCTATTGAAAGTAGGAACCTTAGAAACCCTCTCATGATTACAGACATAGAACAGGCCTTGAACTCATAATAAAAAAATTATGATAAGATACCATGGAAATTTAAATCTTTATACATTTGTCTTATATTGTAAATGGGCTGCTCATTAGCATATTTAGTATTTTTTATTCATGACGTATTTAGCTCAGTTCTAACAGGAATAAGGAGTAATTGTCCTTATTGTTTACATTACTTGTGTTTTACTTTGGAATTATGTTTATTCTTTTAATATTAGAACATAATTTTCTACTTTTTACTCAGCTTTAAGATGACTTGTACTCATTAAACCAATACCAGTTTAAATTTTTAAAAAATGGTCACAATTATGGCCAGTAGTACAGACACTGAGACCATAGACAATTTACTGAGTTGGTTATTTGTGTGTGTGTGTGTGTGTGTGTGTGTGTCCATTTTTGAGAGGAAGATTACTTTGTGTATAATTTCTTTTAATACGATTCTATTTATTATATCCAGAACCTCTGTTCAATTTTAAACTCCCTACAGGAGGTAAAAATTCTTTTCCTAGTTCTAGTAAACATCTGCATATATCAGATAAAAAGTAGGATTGATGGATGAGCATGCAGTGCCCCATTGTGGAAGAAAATTGCCCTGGCTGTATGCAGAATGGGCATATACAGGGCACTAACTGTGCTGTGTCTGCAAGTGTTTTAAAGGGTGGTGCTTCTACCGCTACTTAGTGCTGTGGCACTAGCACCCTCCTCCATCAGCATTGGCACTGTTGGCTAATGTGCCTCATTCTCCATCTTTTTATATCATGTTTCTACAGAAGGCCAGTCTCAATGAGGAGCACTTAACGAGGAAAGCAGACACCTTTCCTAGAACTATACTTCTTTATTAAATAGGAAAATTTACTTGAGTTTTCATCTCTTATAGACAGTGGTTTGCTTTTACTAAGACTCCTTTTTTGGAAAGGACACTTATTTGGTAGAAAACAAGGAATATTAATATGTTAAAATCACCAATATCACAAACTACCTATTCAAACAGAGAGTCTGTTCATTCCTTTATTTTATTGGCTGCTACACCTAAGGAGGTTGTGCGTAAGTACTGTGACAGGTGTTCTTGACCATTGATTGGATGTAAATGTTGGAAGGGTGGTGGGACTGTGAGGTCACTGACCTAATTAAGTCATCCCACCCATGATTTCATGGCTAACAAGGATGGTCGGAAATAGGCCATAGAGGTATGACCTTGAGAACTAAACCTGGTTCCTTCTCTTTCCTTTCTGGCTCTTTTCCTGCTTTTTACTTCCAAATTGCCATGAAACAAGGCAATTTTTTTCCACCACACACTTCCTGCATGATATTCCACCTCACTTCAGACACACAGCCATGGAAACAGCCTGCCATGGACTGGAACCCATGAAACCATGAGCCAAATAATAACACCTGTGGTAATGAGTCTTAAAGTTTTATACTTGTCATTGACATTTAGTGAATGATTGGTGCAGTTTTGGTGTCTGCTGCCTTCCTCAGTAACTTGGTTATGGAAATAAAGTAGAAGTCAGAGTATTTTCACATTCACCATGCACATCTTGGAAAAAAATAGGTTTTTAATAATTCAAATATTTTATTATGAAATATACAGATATATGATAGGACTAAGCTAGTTTAGGCAAAAAATATTGCGTTAAATCAGAATTTTGATTCAACAGAAGTCTGAGCTGCTGGCTTGCTTTGCTGACCGGATTTAATCACTTTTTTCAAATGTTTCATTCTTTACTGGTAACTGTGAAGGACATAAAGTGAATTCATACTTTTCTTTTTACACAGAAAAACTCCATATATTTTAAGGATGCATTTCAGTGAGTTCTGACAAAATATATGCTTACATAACGCTTTACAAAACTTCAAAGTTTTTCTTGTCCCTAGAGGACCACATAAATACATATATGTCATTATCAGTTTTGTGAATTCTAAATTTCATTTACATGCAATCTTATATGATGTTTTGTGTCTTCCTACATTTGGAAAAACCATTTAAAACTTCATCCTTGTATCTGTATATATTTGTATCAGTTGTCTATTTTCTATTTCTATTCACTAGGGAATAGTATTCAGTTAAATGAGCTGAGACTTTAAATATATGCATCTATTAATAGACATTTCAGTTGTTTTCAATACTTGATTGTTATGAATAAAGCTCTTCCAACCTTTGAATGACCATCTTTTTGTGTATGTGCTTGCATATGTCTCAGGTAAATGCCTAGAGCTTGTGTCAAACCCTAGGTATTATGCATCTGAGATGTGATGGAAAATTACAGCGAATGATTAAATTATTACAGTAAAATTTGCATTGCCATTAATTCTCTTGAAACACATACTTTTCTTTCTTGCCACTTTCTGAAGTAGTTCTAGAAGTCTTCTTTCATGAGTGTCTTTACTTGTCCTGGGATGGTGCCTTTGATATATCAAAGTAATTATTTGAAACATCGACCACCCACGATGAGTTTAGGGAGAAGCCGGAAGCTGCGTGTGAGTAAGGTGGGTGACCTTTCAGCCTGCCTTTCTGCTGGATGGTCCTGGGCAGCAGCATTCACCATAGTTTTCCTCACACCTGGTGTTTCTGTTACGTTCTCATTCCTGGGGCACAACACCCAGCAGTCACCAGTAAAGAAAGAGATGTTTCTTTCGCCTCAACCCGCTGTCAGCTCCCCATGACAGAAACGGAATGATAGGAGGGTCCGCCCAGAGGAAAGCTGTTCACATCCTGACCGCCAGGAAGCAGAGATAAAGGGAAGAGGCAGGAGAGGAGCTGCACTCCAGGTCATGACCCCACTGCACACCCTCTCCAGCCAGGGTCCACCTCCGAGCACCCACTCAGCACGGGTCCATTGGAGGTTTTGTCTGCTGATGAGCACGGCACTCCCTTGAGGCAATCTCCTTCCACACACAGGAACTTCGGGTAACATTGTAGACGTAAACTGGGAATATGATAGGTGAGGATGATCCATAATGTCTTTATGAACTTACGTTTTTTGTTGGAAAACATCCGGCAGCAGCATTTACGACACTTCTCATCAGACAGTATGCCGTAAAGACACTCGTGCAAAGGGCGCTTCCTGAGCTGCGGCAGAAAGTGGCAAGAACGATGGGTAAGCGTGTTTGAAGTGAAGGGAGTACACTAAGGGAATGAGGGTGTCATATCCTTTTTCTTGTAATGAAATTTTTGAGTTTCAACATCTTCTGTATATTTTTAAAATTTAATTTTATTGGTACAGTGTATGTACACATTATGAATATGATCTATGTTGAGAGTCTGTACTAGTATGTGACAAAACTTGACTCTCATTTTTTCCCGTGGTCACCACGCTTTGTAGTTCTGCAAATAACTGATGGTTTTTCCTGGAGGTTGCATGTGATACGCTCCCAATGCTACTGCGTGGGAATTCTGTTTGCTCCACTTCCTCGCTGGATTATGGACATTTGCTATCAGTTCCATCTTTGAGAGAAATGCATTTTCGCGAGGCTACGTACAATACTCTGCATTTTGGAAAAAGAATGATTTTATTTTAAAGTATGAGCCAAGGGCCACCAACCTAATGCTACAAAGGACTACTGGTTCTTGGCTCTTTAGTGAAAAGGCTGCGCAGCAAGAGAGGAGCACAGGTGAGCACACAAAGCTTCACCTGTGTTTCCAGCTACTCCCCACCGCTTGCACCAATTCCTGGACCCTGCTTCCTGTAGGAGCATCCCCATAGGAGCTGGAACTCTACTGTGGATTGCCCATGGAAGGGGGCCAGGCTGCAAGCTCCGTATGTGCAGCTAGCAGCTGATGGACCAGTGGAGCTGGGGTGGTGATGCTAGTCTTAGAGAGCAGCTGGAAATAAACAGTGTTGATAACCCAGAGACCACAGTGGATCAACTGCTGCAAATTTACATCAAAAGTCCATTGATGCATCTCTTCTTTTTTTAATTGAATTCTTTATTGGTACATTTTGTATTCAGCTCACAATCACACACAACACTGGGGAGTTTGTACCAGTATATGTCACAAGTTAATTCTCATTTTTACCCACATTCCTACCCACCCACAACCCTCCACCCCTTATATACATTCTCTTTTATTTTCTTTTGGAATCATATTAATTCTTTCCCCTCATTACGAAGAAGCAGAGCAGACACCTATATGAAAATAGAAAGAGGGTCCTCACCTGACACCACATCACTGATGCCTTCATCTTGGACCTTGAAGACTATGGAATGGTGAGAAATCAATGTTTGTTGTTTAAATCACCAGTTTTATGGTATTCTGTTATAGCAACCCAATATGTCATTTCCTAAATCAAAGGTTGAAAGTTAGAATAACAAGTCATATGGTTTAGAAACCTCTAAATGGTTTTCCTTTCATCCCTTATGGAGTATACAAGGTTTACTAGGGTTTGTCGGGAGTGGCCTTCAAATAGGAGAGTACAATAATAGATTGGAAACAAGGCTCCTCCTTCACCTGTAAATTTGGGCTAAACTTTTGAGATGATCTTGGGCACAGTTTTGCTTATTCTGTTAATGTTCTTTTGTTGCAGGAAATTAAAGTTTCCGCAAAAAAAAAAGGTCTATCAATGAAAGATAAGTGACTAGCTAGATCCCATGGTCGGCTTCATGGTGGCAACTCAGTTGAGCTACTTCACTTCAATGACATGGCTGCATCTAGGGCAGAATTTAAGGGTGTAGCACTGCCTGCTTTAGTCTATTGTCGACCATCCAGTATCTTGTTTGTCTCTCCCAACCACTCCTCTTTCCCACACTGTGCACTTGTCTTGGTTATAGTTTTGATCAGCTCACAAGCTAACACTAGCCCAAATGAATCACAAACAAATGTCCCTGAAGACCCTCTTTGAGAAGGAGGGTAGACCAAATGATGGGAAAGCAGTAGATTCTAAGACAGCCAATGAAAAGAAAGCTGTGTTTCAATGAGCATCTGAGGTCCTCCTTACATTATGGATTCAGTGTCACAGGTGACGCTTAGCCCTCAAGCCTGCTTCTATAATACATGGTTACCCAGGCTTTCCATAGGGCCATGAAACCCCAAAACTGTTTTGCTGTGTGGAGACCAAGCACTTTGTCTTTTAATGAGGACAAGCAGTCGGGATTTTTCAAAAGCTAAAAATGCAAATATGTAAAAAAGAAGTGATTATCGAAGGCCACTACTTCATCAGACAGGACTGCATGGGCAGGGTGGATCTTAGTGACTAACTGCTTTATTAGAGCTGAGAATCCCTTGACTACTGAAGGGGAACCCTTCTTGACTGCTGCTAAGGGCATTTGTTTTACAATTTTAGATGAAGCTGGTTTCCAAAGACGGCTCATGTCCCTTTTTTTGTTAGCACCGTAACTAGACAAACTGATAAATAGCAGATGACATGTAGGTACAATTATTAATAAGTCACAGTGGTATGCAATCCAGGTAATGAGATTTTTAAATTTCAACATTTACCACATATTCTGTGTGATATTTTCCAAGAGGATGAGCATAAGGATAGGTTATGGGCACCCCGGCTGCCATTAGCCCCCACAGCTGCAAAGCTGCCCCAGTCTTCACATCATTACAGATCAGAAAAGCTGGACTGGTCATTTTGTCTCAGTATTTGGGCAAAGTGGTGGCCTGGCCCGGATCACTTGCTGGGTTCACTAATCAGGCTGAAAAAGTCACTTTTAATTATGAGTCTATGTGCTGTGTCAGCCACAGAGAAACTGGCTGGTCAAAAATGTCACCTGAACTTCAGAGCATTTTGCAGGATGTGATTAAAATTGTCCTCCACATTGTAGTCCACTCCCTGCTCACTCTGCTCTGTGAGGAGATGGGAACAGGGGGTACTCGGGTTCTCCTACGGAGAAAAACGAGGTGACTCTAAAAGCGGGTCACTGGGCAGAGCTTTGAATTTTAGGAGCTGCTCCAGAGTTTTTGTTTGAAAAAAGGTCACCACATCAGCAGGGGCAGCACATCTGAGGGACACGTTTAAGTGACACATATGGGTGACAAAACCTGCTTACTCATGTGGCATATCCAACCGACTAAGCACACTCAGTCCGGCACAGCAGGAGAAGACGAGAACCCTGTTCAGGTCCACGGGTACGTTGAAATCCACACTGAGATTCCGAGGTGAAGAGTCAACATTAGTTCTTTAATATGCTCAAACATTGGTTTAGATATGGAAAGGGACCAGGTCAGGGCCCTCTTTCTTTCAGCCGAGGAGTGACCACCTGTCTCAGCTTTCAGTGGAGTCACAGCATCATTCCCAACCATAAAAGATCCTTAAGCTGGAAAGAAAATGGATCTATCACCATTTGGCAAATAAGCCAGGGGAGTCAGCTGCTCATACTAAAAAGGGCGAACTTCCCGAGATAACAAATGGCAGTGCCTTTAAAAGTCCTTCTGAGGGCCGGAGGGTTAGCTCAGTGGTTCCGGTGCCTGCCTCGCAAGCGCAAGGACCTGAGTTCGATCCCCGGTTACCACATATAATGCTGGGCGTGGTGGCTCACGTCTGTAATCCCAGCACGCGGGAGGCAGAGACAGGAGGATTGCTGCGTTCGTGGCGGCTTGCCTGGGCACCATAGTGAGCTCAGGGCCAGCCTGAACTACAAAGCGAGACCCTGTCTCCAAAAAAAAAAAAGTCCTTCTGAGACAATCTAAAAATTTCCACATGCTCTGGATTAAAGTCAAGGGGTAATATCCTGAGATGTCCACAAAAGAAACAGAAAGCCTCTTTTTATTTTCAATATCCTACCTCTGCAAAGCAAGGTTTTCTGACAAGAACAAATACTACACTTGATTTTAGCTGAAAGGTCACGTGGTGATGAGTGAAGCAGAGTTTTCCGTGTTGACCGCAACCAAAGGAAGCTTACTAAGGAGCATGGGGAACCGGCCAGTACCTCCATCCCCCATCCCCCATCCCCATCACCCCAGAGGGATCATCTAGCGGCAGGAAATAATCTCAGCGCTCCCACGGATACTGTATTATGGTGAGTTAGACCATTATTTCATTACATCTCACCACATAACGATGACAGAAAATGAAGCTCACAGTAAATGTAATGCGTGTGCAAAATCCCAAAACTATCACCTGCCGTAATCTGGGGAAAGACTATCTTCTTTGAAACTGGCCCATGGTGCCAAAAAGGTGGGACCAGTGTTATAATCTATCCCATCACCGGCCTCAGCTCCTGCAAATGGTTTCTTTTGAGCATTTTAGAGAGGCCGACACTCCATGATTCAGCAAGGGTACTTTCTGGCTTGTCATTAAATACAGCACAAATTAAACTATTCAAGAAAATTCTGCTAGATGGTTTCACCAGGCTACCATAGTTTTTTATACTAAGAAATGTATTTGTGGTAATGTCTAAACCATTCTAATAGGAGAATAATCAAGTCTGAATTTTATAATGATCTCATAAACAAATGATTATTCAATGCACATTTGGTTCAGTTGTAGATTAATGTCATAGTTTTATGCTCAAATAATAAGATACAATTCAATAGTGGCACTTTAATTTAAATGACTCCTCCAAGTCTCAGTTTTTTTCACAAGCTAAGTGAAGATATGTAAGAATTACACAGAATTCTTGAAATCGCTAAATTAGTTGATATTTATGAGTTAGCAACACTATTAACAGGTGAAATGTAAATTAGCATAGCCATTATAAGGATGAAAATTCTTATAAAATAAAAATAGAATCCCTATATGATCAAGAAATCCCACTATTAGGTATGTACCCAAAGAAAATTGAGTCATTATATCAAAGAAGAATTTGCTTTCCCATATCTTTGCAGTTATTCAGAAAAAACAAGAAATGGAAGTAAACTATGTGTCCATTAACTGATGCCTGAGTAGAGGAAATGCAATACAAATACTCAACAGAATGACATCCAGCCATTATAAAAGCATGGGATCCTGCCATTCGTAAACACAGGAAAAGAATGGGAGAACATTATGTTAAGTGCAACAACCCAAACACAGAAACATGAACACCACCGCCCCATACTCACACGTCAAATTTTAAAATGATGATATAGCAGAGAGTGAAAGTGAGCCAGTGACTATCAGGGAAGAGGGTAAATGAGGCTGCAAAACTGGCCAAGGTTGACAGCTGGGAATGAAGTTAGAAAGTTAGATACGAATAAAATCTCTGGTGTTCTAGTGCAGAGGGGGGTAATTATAGGTAATGAAAATGTGCTACACGTTGCAAAAACCTGAAATAAAGATTTTGTATGTTTTCACTGTAAAAAAACAATAAATAGTTGAGGTCACTATTTTAACAATATTTCAATATTTTTAATTTGATTTATATGTTACATAAAGTATACATGTGCTGACACATTGTTAGACACGCTGTCAATTTGTATAGTTTTTATTCTTATATGTTTAGCTAAAAATTTTAAAGAATGAAAATTTCACAACACTTCTTAGACCTGAAGAATTACTGATACATCTATAAAGCTAATAAATGCAGGTGCCACAAATCATATAAAATTCTTCAACATTATCCAACACATGTCACCACTCAGATCATTAAAAAATTAAATTCCTTGGGTCTTATGTTTTCAAAATGTGGTTTTTAGAAATATATAAATTTTCAAAGAGTTTTTATTTTGGCATTTGTTTATATCTCTTTCCCTTGGTTTATTTAATGTGCTATACCCAGTTCAGGGGCTCCAAAGCAGAACAAAAGCTTGTAAAGGCAAAATGGTATTTTCTTCCCACATCTCTGAGTACTTTTATTCTCCTGTTAAAAATTCTAGACACTGAGACTTAATCTCACTCCAGAAGGAATGGCAATCATCACAAATTCAACATAACAGCAAGTGCTCATGACGTTACAAAGAAAAAGAATCTCTTCTGCATTGTTGGTGGGGTTATAAACTAGGACAACTATGAAAATCAGTATGGAGGTTCCTGAAAGATAAAACTGGAATTTTCACTCATTCCATCTGCACCTTTTCTGTTTATGTTCTTCAGAAAGTTAATAACCATCATACCACTGAGTTAAATCCACTCATGTTTATAGCAACACAACTACCGAGAGTTAAATCTGAAAAGCAGCTTGTAAGACCACAAACGAATGAAGAGCTAAAGAGCGTGTGGTACAGACACACAAAGAAGCACTGCTCTGCCATGAGGAAGAATAAAGTTGAGACATTTTTAAGAAAATAGAGGCATCTTATGATCAAAATATTAAGGAAAATAAGTCAGACTCAGAAGATTCAGCGTCACGTGGTTTCCCTTGTAGGAGAAGCCCACGTACAAATAATTTAAAGAACAAAATAAGGGACAGTAAAAATCAAGGAGGCAGACATCTTCCAAATGTAAAGGAAATTGAGGGCTGGAGAAGAGAGAAAAAGAGAGGAGAGGGAAAGGGGGAATAAAGAGAACTGAGATGTGATATGTAGATGTACATGCTGAACATATTGTACATTGCAAATATATATGAATAAGAATTTATTTTAAAATGAACCAAAATTTAAATTTTACAGCAGGATCTTTAAACAGCGGCAGAGAAGAGCATCTGCATTTATCCGCCTTACATTCTCTTTGCTTGTGCGATTTAGACTTGCCTATCACTTTCGTTTGTTCATTTGTTCCACATTTGCATCTCATTTCTATCAAAGACATTAGCCCTGTTGGTCTTTAACCTTTTTCAGTACAAAAGAGGGAATAAAAAATAATTTTTATAATTTTAATATTTTTCTTTCAGGCTTCCACATAAACAATCTCCTAATGATTGAAAGAACGTGACTATTCTCATGAAAACTCACATTGTAAGTACTGATCTCTAGCTAAACCCAAACACTACTACAAATCTGCTTTGATTCATAATAAGACCTTTCCAGGGAATGCCAGAAACAAAAAAAAAATTTTTGATTGTGTTTTTCTTCAAAGGAATATGCTATGAATGTAGTAAAATAACGATGAAAGTACAAAAATAATTTGCTTGCCTCTTAATTTCTGCTAAGCAAGGGTTATTCAAATACTTTTGGAAATGTGCTATAACTATCAGTGGTCTAAACGGACAGTAACCCTAACCCTAAAAATGAAAAAAGAAAGCATTTTCTAACAGCTTGACTTATTGAGATATTTCACTGTGTTTCTGAATGCTATCTTCTTGAATGTTATAATACAAGTTACTGTCGTTTAAATTTCAGAGTCTCATATTTTGCATACAGTAATTTTTTTCAACTTCCCTAAAGTCTATACTGCCTATATTAGTCCCAGCTGTTAAGCCCTGCCCCACACCTTGGAAAGAGAAATAAAATCCACCTGGAGCTCGGTTTCAAAAACTGCTAGAGCAATATCTACTAAAATGATTCTGTCTCTGGTTATTTATTTCTTTATTTTTGTCACTTTTAACTCAACTAAAAAAGTAAAGTACACCTAGGCCAGATTTGCTATTCCTAAAACCTCTACAGAAATTACAGAGTTTTCAGAAAAGTGACTTTCATAAATCTACTTACGATTTTCTATCATGCGAAAGAGATTGTCTGTAAAATAAACTTGGTTATCCCTAAAAGTGTAAAATTAGCAAGGTGTGGTGGCTCACGCCTGTAATCCTAACACTCGGGAGGCAGAGACAGGAGGATTGCTGAGCTCAAGGCTAGCCTGGGCTACATCATGAGCTCAGGGCCAGCCTGAACTACAAAGTGAAACCCTATCTCAAAAAGAAAAAAATCCAAAGTGTAAAATTAGTCCATTTTGGAAGTTTGCATTAAAAACACAGAAAAACAACTTATAATCTTTGCCTCACATCTTTGAGTAATTATGCTATTGCTTTTAGGTGTGTGATTTTTAAAAATAATACATCTGGTTTTTCAATTGTTGGAGCTTCCCATACTGCAAATTGCACAGTATTTTATGAACATGTGCCAGAGAACCTTGAAATGAAGTGCTATTAACGACTTCCCATACATAGTATAGAACGTTGTAATTACTATAAAAAAACAGATAATTACCCAGTTGTTTGGCTAAATTATTAGTTTGCTACAAACAAATTCAAATATAAAGAACCTAATTTTTTTAAAAATAGAGAATCAAAACACAGTAGATATATTTCAGAGTTTTAAAATTTCCATTAGACTGACTTTTGTATCCTTTTATTCTTCTGTGGTATTTCTTATTAACTAGACTTGAGTTAAAGAAAATAACCTTTCTCACACAACAACAAATTCAATGAATTGGGGAAGGTGGTGAGCTGGAAAATTTTAAAATAGACTATGCAAGAATGTAGAATAAAGAATATGAGGCTTATACATAAATATGTATTTTATCTCTTAAAGTATGTGCATTGTCTTCTTTGTCACCTCAGAACTTTTCTTTCTCTTTACCTTTCAGTATTGGTGTCAGGAAAAGTACTTAACAATGAAGTCAGACTTCAAAACCAAGCTTGTGGGAGTATCAAAAAGATGAGGGAGGATTTTTTATTAAAGATCATGATTTTCAACAAACTACCAAAGTTTCATAAGGTTAAAGGCTTGTCACAAGGACACATTAAATACCGAAGCCAGGAGATGAACTTGGATCTATGTTATTCCAGATCTCATATTCTTAACCTTACACTGCATTAAGAAAATATCAACCATCTTCATTTACTACGTGGCCAGCTCTTGGAACTCATAATCTCTTCTTTCTCCAAACAAGTTCTCTCTTCGTTACATACTGTACCACTTTTAACATTCAAAGTTTCTGATTTTTCTTTCACATATTTCATCAAATGTACTGGATTTTGCTTAATATGTTCACCATCCCTTTTCAGTTTTTTATTTTTTGAAATACCCAGTCTTTTTCTACCACCCTACACATTCATAATTCCTGTATTTTCCTCTAGTAACTCCTAACTGTGTGATGTCACATAAATACCTACTTAAAGTCATTCCATTTCTTTAATCAATATAGGGTCTTTGCAAAATTAAATAAGACTAGATCTTTATTGTTATCACTAGAAATTTCTCAGGGTTCTCTCAAATATAAGAACTATATTTTATCAAATTTTTCATATTATCCATCCATAATTTTCAAGCTAAAAAAGAAGTTACAGGTAAAATAATCGTTCACCTAGTTTGTCATGGAGAAAGCTAAACACTGAAGGTCTTGTGTTCTTGTTCCTCATTATAGTATTAAACAGTCCAGAAGAGAAAGAGCTCACCAGCCTCTTAGTGAGCTTTGTTTCCTTAACTGGTCCTGTCATAGCCCATCTCAGTTTTCTTTAGGACTCTTGGCCAAATGGTATATTCACTGTACAAACCTATTACCAAAAAACATTTCATATAAGTTTAGAGAACTACTGAAAGTTGTTTTGCTTCTGGTAGGTTTTGTTTTAGTTTTAAAATATTTGATAAACTTAGAAGTTGATATGCAGATGACATAGTAATTAATAGACCAAAATACAGACCATTTTCCTTAGATGTAAAAATTCCTAGGGGATATTAACACTTTCAAAAAATACAATGCTGATATTCAGATTTCCAATCCTAGACCAGTTAGAACTAGAATGGTCTGTATACAACAGACCGTTTAAAGTAACAGTGACTGAACATGTACACTATTCTTTCATATAAGAGAAGCCAAAAAGCTTACAGGACAAAGCTTGTATGAAGATTCATAAATTCATTGCAATGCTGGATATTTAGCCACCATTTTACTTTTCAGAGAGCAAAAAAGAAAGGGAACAAAAGGCACAGAACTTTCCTTTTTCCCAGAGTCAGCTTCCTTCTTCCCTGAGTCAGCATTTAAGTAAACTTCAAAGATGTTTCACACAGCGTTTCTGCTTGTGAGTCTTTTACTTGAACAAGGACACAGGGGCCACACCTGCCCTTGAAAGATACTGGAAAATGTGCTCTACATGATTACATAAAAGGGAAGGACCAGAGAAGAAGTTTAATTTGGCTCGTACTTCCTGTGGTCTCCATCATTGCATCACCTGTGGCTCTAGGTGGAAGCCACGTGGAGGAAGGGCCTGGGCAGAGGAAAGGTGATCATACCATGGTGGTCAGGAAGCAGAGAGAAAAGTCAGGGCTGGGGAAAAAGATCTACCCTTCCAGGACATGCTCCTAAAATCCTACTTCTTCAACCTGACCCATCTCCCAGTGAATCAGCTCCATGGTCCGTACCATCGTTCAATGACCTTGCAAAAACTTCACCAATGTACATGAGGCCCTTGGGAATATTCATGCTCTAAACTATAATATTATCTTTCAAGAGCAGTTCCTCCAGGACCCATTCCTTCCACCTGATCTACTCCTACCTCCTACTTGTCCGTTGAGCTGTATACTCATAAATGAATTAAAGTCAGGGCTTTAAGTCCCAGGAAAAAATACTCAAGGTTTGAACATATCTTTGAACTTTGCTGCTTTATGGAGCAACTATTCTATACATGAATTTGGGAGTGACTCCATATTTAAACTAACACCATCTAACATCTACAATTTGATCAATACAACCATATGAAACCAAAGTTTTAGTCTAGAAGAGTAAACTCAGTATGCGCAGCAGTATAGTAAAATGAATTTAAAATTGTACTACAAACACTGTGACATGATTTCAGATTTACTATGGAGAAAGTGTATCCCAAGGAAATCTTTGAAAATATATGTACCTTATTAGCTCATTTATAAAATAAAGAAGTTCTGCCTTTCAAATCATGCAAGATAATGGTAGTGATAAATATTAGACGTGAAGCAGTTTTCCCAAAGATCTTTGATGCTTTTATTGTTATTTTCTCACAATGTGTTAAAAGTCAAATAAACATCCATATATTTATTCCTGAATTAATAATACCTGTGGAAAGATAGCAGATCCAAGAGCCAAGGTGAGGTGAGGGCTTGTTTGCATTTTCATGTTGCCTATTGAGCCATGAACTTTTATTAAGTTACATCTCCTACAGTGCTGTTTTTGATTGTGTTTCTTTCTGTTCTTCAATTTTTGAACACAGGTTTTTCTTAGCAAGTGATTTTCTCTCATTTGAAATCCAGGGTCTGCTACAGAAATCACACATGTGAAATAAATAAATTCCGGTATGACTAAGTTAATCATGGACTGCTGCTTAATCTGTATTATTAAGCAACAGCCAAATTCAGTGTGATCATTTGACCCAAGAGAACAAGTGACCGAGTGTGTTGTATAAAACTTAAAGGGTTTAACCATAAAAACTACACCACAGTATGGTTCTGTAGCCATCAACTCAAGAGACTTGGTAATTCTTTAAGTGATTTTAATCCTTGGAAAACAATGCCAGGTGAATACTATATATCTCCTGGCCATCAAGTCTGTGAACAGTTCCTTGGTTCATTTTATTCTGTTCAAATATATACTGTTACTTTTATGCATAAACTATCTCAAAACAGTTTGTTATAAAAAAAGTTAAAATTAAAATGTCTGAAAAGTATTATTCAAATGAACAATATACTTAATGCGCATTAAGAGAATTCATATAGGCAAATTGGGTTTCAAGTAGTAAAGCTAATTGTTTCCTTCTAAAAAACTAAAGAAGTGTAAATACTGTCAACAGTCTTTAGAACTGAACTAGTTTGCAGGATATCAGGAAAATCATCAATACTAAATTTTCTTAAGTAACATATAATGATTGTGAAAGTTCTAAG
The DNA here is from genome assembly GCA_004025085.1 of Thryonomys swinderianus. Classification (NCBI taxonomy): domain Eukaryota; kingdom Metazoa; phylum Chordata; class Mammalia; order Rodentia; family Thryonomyidae; genus Thryonomys; species Thryonomys swinderianus. The sequence goes on along the minus strand of PVIC010001800.1, from coordinate 13,439 downwards.
TTGTCAAATATGACAAAAGTAGCACTTGTAGTAGCTACAATTTTTCTCTAAAAATCAGTATCAATCATTTTTGTAGCTGTAAATATTCCATACTTGCCACTCATGGTGGATAGATACTTATGTTTTCAGTTTATTAAATATGTATTAATGTGGAAATGGCTGATTTTCCACTAACTCCAAGAGTTAAAATACCCAGTCTTGTGTATCCATGTTTAATTTTAAAACCTGGAACAACTAATAGATTATTTATTTTTTTGAAACAGGGTCTCGCTTTGTAGTTCAGGCTGGCCCTGAGCTCACTATGTAGCTCAGGCAAGCCTTGAACTCAGCAATCCTCCTGTCTCCGCCTCCCAAGTGCTGGTATTACAAGCGTGAGCCACCACACCCAGCAGATATTAACTTTAATATCTTCTTTAGTATTTCTCAAGTCTCTGCATTTTAAAATTTTAGTTGTGAATCTGTAGGTTACATAGAGAATCAATAAATATAAATACAGTTACTTAATAAATGTTGCAGATATCTTTATAGAGTTGGAGATTATAGAAAATAATAAATATGCTAGCAGTCACTCTATCTCTGACTCTCAAAGTGGCAATGTAACTTTAAAAATGCAAGAGCTTTTGTCTAATTTATATACTTTGCTAGTTGATTGAACAAAAGATTCAGAACTCTTGAAAAAAGGGGAACCTGCAGAAATTTTAAGCTGAGTAAATGTGTATCCCCACTTTTTAATCATTTTTCTTCTATATAGTTTCTACTCCATTACCCTGTATTCTTTGTCTTTTCATCCCTTGACCCCCGTAACAGGTATTTCTCATTTAATGCTTGATTCTTACCTCTCAGCCAGAACAAAAGCTGGGCCCTCACCATCCTCTCCGTGACTCTGTCATTCCCCCTCCCCTAGCCATTCCTAGTACAGCAAAAACCCTTGATAAATATTTGCTGAATGTACCACTAATTGAACTATCATCTCAAGCCCTCTCTTAGGTGGCAAGCCCTTGCTAAATGGTGGACTACCTCCACTTTTGCTCTTAGCCTAGTGATTTTTTCTACGCTGCTTTCCAAATTCCCATTTCTGAAGATGAACTTGATGACTGAGCCTGTTCTTCAGCTTAAAATCCTTCAGATCAGCATTACTGGTCAGAGAAAGGCCCAAGTCCATGGCATGACATACAGTCACTCCAGATTGCAACTCTTCTGCCTGTCTTCAGCCCATGCGCTTCCACTGTTCTGCTCTTTTCTCCCCACCCCAAATGCTTCTATCATAACACTGCACAGCCTGAATACGATTGTTTTATTGGCCTCATGTCCTATTTCCTAAGCCCCAAGCTTGAAATTTCAATACAAATGCCATGTGCTGGAAGAAACTCTCTAGGTGTTTTCCAGCTAGTTTTAGGAGTCCCCCTGCGTGGATCCCCTGACACTTGGGCTTTTCTTTCTTCACATTTATCACTTAAATTATACTTTTGGGGGAACTATTTGACTACAGTCCATTTTCTTCCAAGTTTTAAAGCTCATTGGAGATAAAAATGTTCTATCATCACTGCCTGACATAGCTCAAGTGCATAAAAAGTATGCAATGAATATCTTTAAATGGATACTATTTACATAGGCTTTGGAGGTTTTATTATTATCTCATGGAAGCCTTGTTGCTACTCTCTGCATGAATAGTCTTTATATTAGTTTGGGGGAAAAATAAAAGCTTTTAGCTCATAAAAATCTTACTTCACCCCATGAACATTTTCAGTATACTAATTTTGGTTAGGATCACATAACATGAGCAACTATCTCATTTTTTAGCATTGTATTTAATGTCACAATGAAGGAAAAATTTATGCAAGCACACTATATGGTTATGTCACAAGATAACCCTGCATGTATAAAAAGAACATGGGTCATTCCTAGGAAATGGCATTATTTTATAAAAGCACACAAAATTTTTCTTTATTCATCTTTCTAAGTATAAGTTTTTAGCTGGCATCATGGTGATAACTTTTTTAAATTGAATTCTTTATTGGCACAATTTATATACATCTCACAATCACATATAACACTGGGGAATTTGTACCAGTATATGATACAAGTTAATTCTCATTTTTACCCATATCCCTACCCACACCTCCCCACCCCCTTCATACATACTCTTTTATTTTCTTTCTGAATCATATGTATTCCTTCCCCTCATTACATTCCCACACCAAATTTCCCATGGAAATTTCCCACTCTGTAAAAGCTATCATATTTTCTAGAGCTCATTTGCATCTACAGGTGTTCATGTCAAAGAGAAGATCCAGTATTTGCCTATCTGTGATCTATTTATTTCACTTATTAGTATATCCTCCAGGTGTCTCCATTTGCACATAAATGAATCAATCTTGTCATTCTTTATGGCAGAATAATACTCCATTTTATTAAAAAAAAACACACAACTTCTTTATCCAGTCTCCAGTAGATGGGCATTTGGGTTATTTCCAAGATTGAGCTATCACGAACTGAGCTGTTATGAACAAGGGTGTACATCTGTCTTAATTTTGAAAATATTTCCTCATTAATGATATGTAATGGATCTCTGCCATATCACGCAACACACATTCACAAATAATGTTCTTAGGTATCTTCTGCAAGAGTGTGTGTGCTGATTTTTATCGAAGTTGAATGATTTAAGACAACTCAGGAAATGATCAGGTGTGTATTTGCATGATGTAATTTCACTGTTTACTAATAATTTTTAATGTTCCCAACTCTCACATGTCCCATTCCAGAAGAGCATCCTAGCATTAAAGAACACTTCCAGGAATAAGAAACAACCCACAAGTCTTTTTGTAGTGTTTTGTTTTATTTTGTTTTGGGGTTGTACAGCTTTTAGCAAGCATGCTTCCTGCCTTCCATTTGAGCTAAAAAAAGAAAGTAAAAAAGTTTTCTTTCTTGATTGCTTTGTTATCTGTGCAATGGATAATCATTTATTTTGTTCAGTAAAAAAGGGAAGGAACTGTGATAAACTCCTCAAGACTTGTATTTATTGTGGCAGAAAATGCCATTACTGGCTCAACTTCTGAGAGCATGGCGTTGCTGTAAAGGATGAGCATTCAAAGCGCTAGAAATTTAATTCCAGATACATAAGCAATAATTCTCAAACTGTCCAGCTTCCCCTAATACAAAATGACACGTTTGAGGAGAAAACATTTATTCCTTTCCTGGAGCATTTCCAACTGTTCTGAGCAGTTGAAATGTTCTATTACATACAAATGGTCACTAATGCTTTTCAGTGGCTGTTAGTCCATAATCCCTGGGGCTGGAATGAAGAGAAACCATTTCTCACAATGTCTTCCTCATCATGTGCACCTGCTCTCTCTACAGAAACGCTTAAAAATTTTATCCAAGAAAGAAATGTGGAAATAAATGATGTGATAAGTTAATTGCAGGGGATTGTAAATTGCTAAATAGCCACAGTATGAAGATTTGGGGGAGAAATAAATGGTGAGCTGAACATAATTGGTAAAAATTTTCCCAGGATCAACTTCCCTATTGTCAAATATCTAATGAACAAATATCATGAGTGGTGGCATCTACAGGCATTTATGACATCCTCACTCCACTACAACTCATCAGCTGTATGCTGAACCACTCAACAGAATATTTCTCTTCATACTCATTAATTATTTTCATGAAGTTACATAGAAATAATATCTTCCTTTTAATACTTTTTCAAATGAATAATAGTCTTAGTGCTCTTTCTAGGATTTCTTGGACAGGGGACTGATTGTCCAGCAATAACATATGGTCATCATGAGAGGTTAATATCTGAACGTTGTTCTTAGGCAAGAATCAGGCCTTGAACACAAGAAGCAGGATGGCTCATTACACAGTAACTAGCATCTCTTTAGCATTTATCTTTACCTTTATCTCTCTTATACATGGGGCACTGATCTCAGCATGGAATTGGTTATAATAGTGGTGCAAATGTTAAAAAATGATGCAAGTGACATTAGGTGGTTGGAAACATAATATTTGCTAACTCTAGGTGATGTTAGAATTCCATAGTTCAAGAGTGTCTGACATTCAGAAATTTGCCTATAGATCTTCAGCCCTCTAGGCTAAATTGAGAGCCAGATAAGAATAAGGTGGGTTTGGGCCAGAGATTTAGCTCAGTGGTTCTGGCGCCTGCCTCGCAAGTGAAAGGTCCTGAGTTCCATCCCGGTAACCACATACAATGCTGGGCGTGGTGACTCACACCCACCAGTAATCAGTACCACATACCACAGTGCCAGGCGTGGTGGCTCACACCTGTCATCCCAGCACTCAGGAGGCAGAGACAGGAGGATTGCTGACTTTGAGGCTTACCTGGGCTACATAGTGAGCTCAGGGCCAGCCTGAACTAAAAAGCGAGACCCTGTTTAAAAAAAAAAAAAATAAGGTAGGTCCCCAGAGCAGGTTCTGAACTAGGAAGTCTCCTCAGTAAAAACTTAGCTGGTCTTGGGCCGGAGATTTAGCTCAGTGGTTCCGGCGCCTGCCTAGCAAGTGCAAGATCCCTGGTTCGATCCCAGTAACCACGTACAGTGATGTGATATCAGGTGTGGTGACTCACACCCACCAGCAATCAGTACCACACCCCACCATGCCAGGCGCAGTGGCTCACGCCTGTAATCCCAGCACTCAGGAGGCAGAGGGAGGAGGATTGCTGAATTCGAGGTTTGCCTAGGCTACATAGTGAGCTCAGGGCCAGTTTGAACTACACAGTGAGACCCTGCCTCAAAAAAACAAAAACAAAAAAACCTTAGCTGGTCTTAAGCCATTTATCCAGTTATATGTTGTTTGATGCACATGGGCGACTAGCTTAGGAGTAAATCTGGTTGAAATTCAGTCCCTGCTCTGCCTTCTAAGTAGTGTAGCCCAGCATGCAGTTCCCCAGCCCTAGGGTCACACTTTGCAAATGTGATACTACACAGTGTGCACACCAAGTCTGCTCACCAAGTGCAGCCAGAGGACAGTACTTTTTCTCATTCGAAAAAAGATTCCACGTAAGTTAGCAACACCAGCTTGGTTAATCTGAATTCAGCCTGCTGCAGATACTCAGGTGTTGTAAACTAGAATCCAAATAAATCAACTGGCTCAAGAATGTGGGAAGCGGGCTTCTACCTCTACTTTTATGCTCTTCTAAGAACATGTGTCATGTTTTAAAGTATGACAAAGTACTGGCGCCTTGGTATGACAATGTCCCATAGCAGCATGGTAAGAAATTGCCTCAGTATTAAACTGCTTAAGTGGTCCTGGTTGTACACAGGGCTGGTCTGAGATCTGAGATCTTGGGCAAGGTGCAGCCACAAAGAGATCACTGAGCTAGCTGTGTGGCTGAGAAGAAGCCCCCCCCCTCCTCAAGTTACCTAAGATTGGTTCCCAAACCTGTGCAGCTAACCAGATCCATCACACACATCATCTTTGCCATAGGCCCTGTATCTGGGGACTTCAGTATTTCTGTGTGAAATGAGATAGAGTAAAATCCATAAAGATGGGCTGAGTTCAAATTTGTCCTACACAATTCGACACCAAGCACCTCCCCTACTCTGTGCACCAGAAAACACTGCACAGTTTTTCTTTCCTTGTCCTTTTCCTACACACAGGCTGACATTAAGTTGCTCAAGTAAAACATCCATAGGTGGCAATTAGGTTTTATATAAAATATTTCTTTTGGTATGATGTCAAAGGTCAGAGGGAGGGGAGAATGCTGATATATAATGGACGGTGCCGTTTGCTTCTTTCATTTTATTCAACAAAAATGTTTGAATCCCTAGTACGCACTAAGCATGATCCCTGTACCTTCTGAAACTGTGAGATTTAACTTTACAGTAAATATATAATCACCGAAGTATCCCCCAGGTAGGCATTTCATCCCATGCCTTAAATGCTGTTTAGACAATCGGGGAATCACGCATGTGTAAACTACACTGAGCTGGAATGAGAGTGTTTTCCAAATTAGGAACTCTACTGCTGCTATTCTAAGGGAGAATTTCTGAAGCAGCCTCACAGCTTCCTGCCTGCCTGCTATCTCCTTAGCACAGCTGCAAAATGTTCTTTATAGATGAAAATGATTACAGAGTAGAGTCTCACAGGGGAGTTGTACTTTTGCTCTTCGGTCGAGCAATAGCAACATCAAGATGTCCCCACCAGGCATTTACTCTTGAAGGGGGCCCGTGACGGCTCCCAGGGGCCTCCTTTCCTGGATGGATGCTCCCGACGTGAAGTTACCTCCAGAGAATTCCCAGAGGGTCAGCGCCTAATGTATGGGCAGGGTGTTTACTAGGAAGGACCCAGAGCCATGTGACTGGGCACGAAACACCCAGCTCAGCCAATCCTTCAAGAGCTGTAGCATCTTGCTGGGGCAGAGCCTGCTCAGTCTCTAACTCAGGGAAGCCACTTCCCCTTCACGGCTTTGGGCCCATTCGGGATTCCGTACAGCTCCAGGCGCTGATGTGATCTGTGCTCTGCTCCAGCTCTGATAATCAGAAAGAGAAACTGCTGTCCAGATTCAGCTTAACTAAAAACCTTGAACTCCGACCACAGCAAGAACTCACATACACTTCAATAATGACTCAAAAGATCAAGTGGCACTTGTCATCTCCTGTGTTTGATCACGAAGTCTCGTTACTGGCATCACAGGTACACTGACTGCTACACACAAGCCTTATCCTGTACTTCAGCCCTCTGAACATCTGCAGTGACAAACTTCATATAACTGACACTTCAGATAGTGAAATTTTTTTTTTTCTAAAACTCACTGCACCAGAAATAAACTTCCAAACAGGTAGATTTCAAACATTCTGGACCTTCTCCCTCAGCAATGTGAATTTTATATCAAAGATACTCGTATATACAGTACACGAAAATACATGCAGACATTGGCAATGTAATTTGTGTTTTTTGCTTCTATGTTTTATATTCCATTCTTTGAAACATGGTAGGCACACACCATGTGCTTATTTTATGTTCTGCTTAAAGGATGAGACCAAAAACTTAATGTGAACAGTCCATTACAAGTAATAAGTGTTCATTTACTGAATGTTACTGGATACTGAAAATCTCCCTGGGGAACAGCATTTTTCATAAGCCTGAGTCATTGTCCTGGAAAACCCTTTAAAAGTAGAGGCCTATAGCCGGGCGTGGTGGCTCACGCCTGTAATCCCAACACTCAGGAGGCAGAAGCAGGAGGATTGCTGAGTTCGAGGCTTGCCTGGGCTACATAGTGAGCTCAGAGCCAGCCCGAACTACAAAGTGAGACCCTGTCTCAAAAAAAAAAAAAAATAGAGGCCTATAAACTGAGATGACCACTAGTCTGGGATCCCTGATTATATTTGTCACCTGTGTCCTCTTTCTTTGGTAATCAATTCTTGTATTTTGTGTGTACGTGGGGTGTGTGTGTGTGTGTGTGTGTGTGTGTGTGTGTGTATGTTTCATCTTAGGGAACACTTTAGATCTTTCTTCATAACTTCATTACAAGCATCAGCTATTGGTTTCTTATACTGGAAGGAAAAATAATATCTACTTGGATTCTAATCACAGTCCTACGTGGCATTAGTTTGGGTCACTTTCCAATTTGAACTATCTAGCTACGTGAGAAACTTAGGGCCTAAGTTAAGAAGGGTTCCACAGAGAACCAGTAGGAGCTGGTTTTGATCTATTCCCTGAATAACTCATGTGTTCAGAGCTTGGAAGGTGAGTGAGTCACGAAGGACACCAACCTCCTCGGCTGCTCTCCTTCACACTTCCCCTCTGGCGCTGTGCCTGCTTTGGCCCCAGCTGGCCAGGACAGCAGTGCGGAGCCAAAATTAAGCCTTCCTCTAAATTATGAGTGTTGGGCATTTTGTCCCAGCCTGAGGCGCTGTTGAAGACAAACTGTCTAAGGGCTGAACAGCTCATTACAGAAGTCTCGGGTTGGGGCTTTGTACCTCACTTTAAGACGCTGCCAACTATTCCATGCTATATTTTGAGATTTCTTCCCCCTCCTCACAAAAATTGAATCAGTGTCACCATTTTCATGTAAACATCCAGCCTGACAAACAAACTGACAGAGATACCGACCCATAATCCACAGGAACGCAAGGTATTCTTTATCTCTTTCATTCCAGGCCTGCTTTCCGTCGTGCTATCCCTCTGGTCTTGCCCCTCCCCCTCCTACAAGTTTTTATTCAGGCTATGATTTCATTCAAGAGAATTTTCTCTAAACTTTGAATACTATTTCCTCATCGTAAGTAACATTCAAGGTGCAATTTTATATAGATACTGGCACATATTTTATTTCAATATCCCGAGGCGCAAGGACCTATTACTTATCTTGTAAATATTCATCAGCTTCATATTAACTAATTATATCTGCATAAAACTTTAAAAGAGTTAATTCCAAGCATACATAAGAGAGTAGAATATCTCTGAATGTTGTTTATGTTTTTATGATTTGAGTTTACTTTGATTCTTGCTGTATAGGCAGGTACGGTATTGATTTTAATGTAAATTTTCTATGTAGCAAAGTGCAAAAACCACAAACCCAATTCAATACCGATGTTGATAATTTATACAATCCAATAACCAAAGCTTAAACAAGATAAAAATGGTTCTATTTTCCCAGTGTTTCATTCTCTATATAAGCAAATATTGTTCTGATTTCTATCATTATAGTTTTGCCTTCCTGTTGAGTTTTAAATAAGAAGCATAAAATGTATTAATTTTTCCTTAGTTCCTTTGCTTAACAATTTCAAAATTTGCTCACGTTATAGCTATTACTGACTATTTTGCTTTTTATTGCTGAATATTAATTTATATACCTGCATTTCCCTACTGGTGGAAATTAGGTAGGTTTCAGTTATTAGCTACTGTAATGAAATTCTATCACAACTTTATGCAAATTTTTGTACACATTAAAGGTGTGACCAAAACATGCGGTGAATGTTTCAATTTGAAAAACTACAAAAATGTGTCTCTAATAACCCTCAAAAATCTTCCACTCACTTGAATGACTTTTACTGCATTTTATTTGCCAGTTTTCCAAAGCACTCCTAAAAGTCTTCAAAATTGAATGTCTACTTGCTTTGCTGTGGCAATTTCTGTCAAATAAAAGCATTGTAGTGTGTCTTAGTCCACATTATTTACTGAATCTGGTGCCATGATCCAAATCTGGTGCTTTTCTCCTAAGTCAAAATGACCCTGAATGAAAGGCCCTGGGAAGCCCAGTCCCTGTAGCCACTAAGCACCATGCTTCTCTTATTCAGTTGTTAGATTAACCAGTACTTCATTTTGTTCAACCTCCCCTCAAGTAGTTTGGAGACAATTTAGGGAGAACCAAAGGTTTTCATTGATGAGGCCCTTTTGTGGTCTTCTTCTGAAATATTCCTGTTTTTCTCTGCAGTAATGTCTTCTTCCACCTCGTCATGAGAGATACTCTTGACCTATTTATCCTCTCTTGCACTGCCCACATATCTCAACCACTCTATTTCAAAATCTCTCTACTCTGTACGTGCAAAGTACTTTGATAATACTGTCTCCTAGTATATCAAGAAGACCAAATTCCCCATCAATGCAATATAGATGCAGTTGTCTCTTTAGGACAACATAGAAATTTACTCATTTCTTCTCTACTGTTTTACTTTATTTCATTTTATCAAATATAATTTCTAGAGGCCTTAATCATTACCATTCTCTAGTGCATTTTCATAAAAACATGCCCCATATATGTGTCTCTTATTACTTCCTCAGAGTCCGTTATATTTTCCCACTGGTCACAGTGCACATTAGAAATTCCTCCTGCAAGCATAAAAAGAAGCCCTTCAGCCTCCTCTTGCCCCAGTTTCAGAGTTTTTATTTTCCCAATTGTTCATAAGTGGATTTCAGGCACACCAGAGTATTTACCGGGTACCCAAAATAACTTATGCTCACATATCACTGTATTTCCATGAGCTGTTCTTTCTAACAAGCGCGCTCCCCTCTCAGCTGTGTGAGGAGCCTTTCGCCTCCTTACCGCTGCCAGCACCAGCTCATTAGCCAGCTGGTTCCACGGCCAGGCCTCGGCTCTCTCTTCCGCCCATTAGCTCATTAGCACGTAACTTCTGAACTATTCGGTGACCTTCATCTTCCAGCGTCTGGCATTGAAATCTTGTTTAGTGATCAGCTTCTGAACAAAAGGTGTAAAGTATAAAATGAAAATGGTAAACACATCAAACTCCACTGAGAATTTCTCACTGGAGACTGTCAGGCCAAACCCCTAGGATTCAACATAGATATTCCTGTAAATAACTATCATTAGGTAAACATCATATCATATAAGTTACTTATATTTAGGACTTAATTAAAAATTGATAAACTTGGTACATGTGTGTAAATTTAATGTATAATTCATTTTGAGTTCAAAAATAAAAGCGAAGGACCTACAAGAAAACTAATGCTGTGCCAACTTAATTCTAACTTGACCTGTTTAGTAAAAAGGGAAACATTCATAAGCAGCAAAGGGAGGGACATATTTTCAATCTGAACCACAATTTAAATGTAATTTTCTAAAACCTCCTATCAAATGTCTTCTATGTTTCTTTTTTCCTTTTCTTTCTTTGGCATATCTGACTGTAAACTAGCTATAGGTTCTCTTTATAAAGTAAGACAATTTTGGCTCACAAGCATATTGATGAACTGAAAATCCAAAGCTTGAGTCTTAGGAGTTAAAAGCATCTCTAAAGTAGTCAATGGCATTTTTTGAAAAAAAAAAAAAAAAAAAAAAACACTTTGTAAATTTGTCCAGAAGACAGACTCAGTGTAACTTTAAATAGTTACCTGGCAGTAAATCAACAGCACTTAATAAACGGAAGACAAAGATACAAAATAAAGGGGAGGAGCCTGAATTTGGTTGGCACGTGGGTGTGGCAAAGTGCTGTGGAATTTCAACTCCAGTCAAATACAGCGCGAGGGCAGCACTGAGATGACTCTGAGGTGCACCATCAGGCACAGCTGGGCAGGAGGCAAGAAGGTACAGTATTCTCTGTGCAGAGATAAGACTGAGGAAAAGCATGCCACCAAGTCCCAGAATTCTTACCAACAAGCTACTTCACAAGCTAAAGGGGAAATTAGAGAAAGAAAAATAAGTTGAGAAATGGACAGTCCTCTTTAATGGACAGAAAGCTAACAATAAAATATCAATACACAATTCAAAATCTGATTTGTTGTTGTTGTTTTAAATTACCCAAGGAAAAGATATGCCTTTTACAAACTAGCATAATGTTATTAAATTTCTTCACATTAAAAACCTTTAGAAATATTTTGATGAGAGATGAAGGATCAGAAATCTTGTTATATCATAGTCTAAATTCAACTGTTTAAGCAAATCAATATTTAGACTCCATCAGTAACATTGCAGCAGAAATTCATTTCTTGGCCCAGAGATTTAGCTCAGTGGTTCCAGTGCCTGCCTGGCAAACACAAGGTCCCTGCTTCAATCCCGGTAACCACATACAACAATACCGTGTGTGGTGACTCACGCCCACCAGCAATAAGTACCACGTACCACAGTGCCAGGCCTGGTGGCTCATGCCTGTAATCCTAGCACTCAGGAGGCAGAGGCAGGAGGGTTACTGAGTTCAAGGCTTGCCTGGGCTACACAGAGAGCTAAGGACCAGCCTGAACTACAAATTGAGACCTTGTCTCAAAGGGGGGGCGATAAATAATGAAGGGAAAGAAAAACATTGGTGGTTAAAAAAAGGAATAAAGCTTGTGTATATAAAGGTGGGGAGTTGTAGGGTGGGTAGGGGAAGGGGAAAAATGAGAAGTTACGTCATATACTGGTACAAATTCTCAATGTGAAGTGTAATTGTGATGTGTATATATAATGTACCAATAAATTAAATTAAATTTTAAAAAAAGAAATTCACTTCTCATTCTTGCTTTTTGTACATGTTCCCATGATCACCACTTACAGAATGTGTATTTGTTGGAAGATGATTTTTCCCAAACTCAAGAGTGAATTTAAGAACTCTGAACATAGTGCATATAAACATACATCTTTTCTTATCCTATATCTTAACCCCCTTCTGTGCTTAAAATCCAGCTTCCACAAAAAAGCCACAGAGCAGCATGCAGGGCTGGGTCTGAGGACTCCGCACTCTGGCCACACCCTAGGTTCCCAACGCTCCTCCCTTACACGAGGCCACGCTCACTCTCAGTGACTGGCTCTGTCTCGGGAGTCAGATTTGCTTCTATCCCAAACTGCCTTTCTTCTGCCTCCACATTTGGACCCTTAATCGTGGGTCAGTTTGGTGGCAATGTCGCTGCAACCACATGAAACCCTCCACCTACACTAGCTGCACTTTTGTTGGACTTTGGCCTGTAGATTAATTTGCTTAGCTCACTGATTAAAGAATGCATCCTGACTTCAGTTTAGGGTTGAGTTGTTTCTTTACTTTTGCATGCTGGGTTGAATCGTTACTGTAATCATGTAATAGCACATGTTCTGTTTACTAAGTGGGTCACCCAATAGCTGGCCCCACTCTCTTCAGAAAGACTAATCATTCGGTGAGAGATCAATTCCACAATAAGCTGAGGGTTTTGACTGTGGTCTTCCAACGTGTCAAAATCTGTGTCAAATGACATAGACTACAAACTTCACAAGCTCGAACACTGGGAATTTCTGCAAAGAGTTCAGAGGGCAATCATGACATAGATGAAAAAGATGAGGAGAAGCATGTTAACCACAGAGCGTACGGGTCTCCATGCCCCTCACCAACTCCTTACAGAAAATGCAGGCCCACAGACATTCCTAAGCACACACCTTCAACTACATGGCCCAGCATGGCACGGCTTGTTGGTGACTTTCCTCAGCTACTTAATTTCAACTCATTTGAACTCTCACTTGAAAAAAAAATAACACTTTTTAGGAAATCTGAAGCAAAACTTACAAGCTTTTTGATCTGAAATCTTCAAAACTTTGAGAAGCACAAAAGGAGATTTGAGGCCTAGTGAGGCAGAAAACAGAAACAACAAAAAGCCTTTGGATTAGGACATACTCAGTGACTCCACCCTTCCAAGAAAGGGAAGTCCTCAGAGTGAGTTTAGAAGCTGGTGAGAGATAAAGGGAACCAGCCCGGGAAGAACTGTAACAATGAACTTTGTAGACAGAAGAGAAGAATTCAGTCAGTACAGAAGGGATGTGTTCCATGGAATGTTGAGTATCTTGTCTCTGAAGGAGGGAGTAGAGGGAGTATAGAAGACATGGCAGATGAAAAGAAGTGTGTAACTTCTTGATTAATCTAGTTTTACATAATCCATATATATAAATACGGCATATAGACATAACATAATGCAAGTATCAAAGAATTACACAGCAAAATACTTTTTTCTTAATAAAAAAACATTTTTCTCAAATTAATGAATGAGAAAGGTAGTGAAAAAAAGATTTTTTAAAAATTAAAAAAAAA
>PVIC010001799.1:0-85556 GCA_004025085.1 Thryonomys swinderianus | reverse complement strand
GGGAGGGAGGGAGGGAGGGAGGGAGGGAGGGAAGTTGTGGTATGAAAGTGGAAACAGTACCTTTTTATAATTTTATCCTCCAGCCCCTAAATTGTTTAGCATCACTTCCATTTTATTTGCTAAAAGCAAGTCATCAGGTCCAGCCTAAATTAAAAAACAGGAGAATAGCTTCTGCCTCAGAGAATTCTCATAGTGTCATGGTCAACAGCATGCTGCCGGGCTGTCATTCTTCCTGGCCTCACAATCTGGCTCTTACTGCTGCTCCTCTTACCTTGGTCTTTTTGGAGAATCTATCTGCATGGCTTCCACTAGACCAGACCCTGGGGCTGAGAAAAGCTTCTACAGCACCTGCCCTAGCCTTGTGAACAGGCCCCAGGCACCTAGGACTTCAGAGCCTTACTGTAGAATCCAAAGGAAGAAAGTTTCCAGTAGAATTTGATTCATGTCCTGGGTAAGGACACACTCTGTGGCTGACAGGGCCTGGCTTTGGCCATGGAACTGACATCCAAAAATGACCTTGTTAGGAACAAATGGAATTAAATGATATGCCTAAGCCTATTTCACATGGCACTTGTGATCTTGGGCATGTTGGACAAAGCGTGTGGCAGGAGAAGTATGTTGTGAGGCCATCTGCATGTGAATCCTCCTTCATCCATGTTGAAGCCCTCCATCTACCCAGGGAGCATGAGGGATCACTGCTCTTGGAAGATGCTCTGGTTGGAGTCCCTGTGCCACATCCTCTTCAGTTCTCGTCTTCCTCCATTTTTCCTTCACTGCTCACTGGTGGTGGTGCCACCTCTTCCCCTTCCTTCGATATGTGCCTTTCTCAAGGGTCACCTTTCGGATCACATTGTCACAGTGCCCCCTTCTTTCTCAGTGGATTCTCTTCTTGATGCCCATTAGCCCTTTCCTTTCCAGGAATTGTCTGTCTCTTCTCTCCCAACTAATTCATTTTTTGTGCATCGATACCAGAACCTTCATACTGACCTACATCTCCAGTGCTTTTTCATTTTTTGTTTTAAGATGGGTCACCATATTTTAAGTTGTCCTTGCTGAGCTTGAACTGGCAATTCTCCTGCAAATTCTTTTTATATATTTTTTTGCTCTGTGCTCTTTTCTTGAGTATCTCACTGTTTCAAGGGTTCCTCTACCACCCAAATCAGCTGATTTCTAAATGTTAGTCTCCATTCTGGTCCTTTCTCCTGACTATAGACACATATTTTCTCACTGATTCCTGGATATCTCCATCACATATCCCATCTGCACAACAAATGCCATGTGCCTAAGTGGGTTTCTCCATCAGACACTCTTGCACCATGGGGACCTCTGCATGTGTCATTAGGTGTTTCTGTCATGGGACCATCATAAAGTGTTCTTCACAAACTGAAACGGCTGTGAAACCATGAAGCAAGGTAAACCTGCAGGACAAATGTCACAGCATGCTCTATTATTGGTTGGGCCCTCGTTATGCAGTGCACAAGTGTGCTCTGCAAGCCTTCATCACCTTCTTAGCTAACGGACTCCTCATCTTCTCTGCGGCCCAACCTTGGAGTCTTGGTGTCATTTTTCTCTCCTCCCTCTTCCTCACACCCAGGCCCAGGTGGGGATCATGTCCTAATGACCAGTTCTACATCTCAAATGTTTGCTCCTTTTGTCCCTCATTACTAGGCCCGTTCTGTAATTATGACCCCGTTAAACATCAGCTCCACACAGATAGGCTTTCTGTTCGTAGATACTGTGCTCTGTATCTACACTGGTATCTAGCACATCACAAGCACTCAAAAAAATCTCATTAAATAAATGGATCCTGTGACTGGTCTCTCTCTCCAGCCACTTCTGCTATGTTTACTCTGTCCTACTGTAGAAATTCTCTAAAGCCTGAGTTCAAGTAAATGAGTCCCTGCTTAAATACTTCTGAGTTCTCACTTGTTATAGAGTCAAATTTGAATCTCTGTGCTCACCTTAAGAGCCTTTCACAATCTCTCCCTTGTCTGGCAAGCATTATTTCTTGCTATCCCCTTTTCCTCTGCTTTCCTTGAGCTACACTGCTTTGGCTGATTAAAGCATAAACCGTATGTTTCCTGTGTTCCATCTCACTGGAATGTATCTTCTTCTACTTCTTTTTTTTTTTTCTCACTTAGCTTGCATTGACTCCTCAAGGCCCCGCTCAAATACTAGCTTCTCTCAGTGGCTTTCTCTGAGTCTCCCCAGTATGATTTACTGCTTCCTAAGAACTTTATTCATTTTTAACTACAGCAGACATCACACTGTATTATAATCATTTTCTCTCTCTGTAACAGTTATCTGTTGTTATTTCACAAATAATTTCAAAGTTTAACAGTTTAACACCATCAATACTTAGGTTCTCATAGATAATGTGGGTTAGTTCTCATGGTGTGTTTTACCTGGGTGCTGCTGGCCTAAGGTCTCTTGTGATATTGCAGTCAAGTTCTCTAACAAAGCTATGGTCTTATCGAAAATCTCAACTGGGAGAGGATCTAATTCTAGACCTTATGTGATTTTTGGCAGAATTCAAGTCCAACTGGGTGTTTGTTGACCTAATCTTCCCTTTATTCACTAATTTATGGACATCTCTATAGACATTTAGAAGTACAGCAGCCAGCTCCTTCAGGACAAGAAAATGAGACAACACAAGAGAGTCCTGAAGATGAAAACCACAATTTTTTCACCTATTATCAGAAGAGAAATCCAGTCACTTCTGCCATATTCTACTTGCTATTGGTGGATTATTAAGTCCAGCCCATGCTGTAGGAGCGAGACCTACATAAGGGTGTGAATATGAGGAGGTGGGGACCATTGGTGGCCATGCTAAAGACTGCTTATCTTGCTCACTAAGCTGAGCTCTTCGAAGCAGGATTTATATCTTATTTATTTTACATTTTAGCTCTTAGTATGGTTCTTGACAGTTAGTAAGTGTTCAGTGAATTTGGTCCGTGAATTAGTCATGGTTTTGGTCTGTGAATTAGATGTAATTTTAAAAAATAAGAATCTGATCATGGTCAAATAGATTATAAAGCCAGAATAACTTTCCAGACTAGACGAAAATATGATTTTAAAAATGTAAAAGAAAGTGTCTTCCTGTCATGAGCATCCCATCAGTCCTTTATTTCTAGGCAAGGTTCTGATTGTTTCTTAGTCTTACCTAAAAAAATTTATAAGAAAGCATTGCTTTTTTTTTTTGACTTAGTACAACTCTACAAAATTTCTTTGAGAGGAAAAGATGGAAATATTACCTCAAATATTCTCAGACAATGCAAGAACTTAAACCTTCCATGAATTTATCATTTAAGTCACGGGAGATCAGCAATTATAGGATTAGAGTCAATCAAGTGTTGACTAATCATTGTTGTTTTCTACTTCCTACCCATCAACTACAGACATCCTGGACCTACTCAGGACAGTTTTCTGGAAGTAAAAGGAGCTACAATTCTTTTTTCAGCCTTGTTTTCTTAGAGAAAACCCAGAGCCTTTAGCCAGAGCCCATGGTGAGATGCCCTTGCTGTCTAGAGAGGACTGAAAAATATAGCAAGTGTCAGATATTTGTATCTGAGATTGATGTTGGGCTCTGGAGAATGACTCAGCCCCCCCACCCCCCTGCCACTGCACACTTCTATAGGGAAAAACCTCATTTTGGTAGATGGTAGCCAACACTCCACAATTCTAGCAAAGAACTTAAAGTAAAAGTAAGCTAGGTTGCTTCTGTAGATGGCCCTCTTCAACTCCTGGCCTAGCATCATCTTCCTACTTCACACAATCAGCTCAACCCAATATTTCTCAGAGAGGGATCTTAACATGAGGCCTCTCTGCCTGTAGATTTATGACACTTCCTATGTATAGGCCTACCTTATTTAATGGGATGAGATGGTGTGGAGAAGAAGAAGGGCCTTAGATTTCTAGATTTCTTTTGGAGTCTACAGTGGCCGTATTTTGGTGTTGATATTGGTTGCTTAACATGAGAAAGTTGATAAAACTCTGGCAGCACTTACTGGCTATTTTAATTTCTTCTTAGTTCTTTCACTTTGAGTTTTATCTGGCAAACTATAGAAAGCTTGTTCAAGATCAGTAGTATCTCTACAAATATCAGATTTTGGTGTTATAGGTAGAACTACAGCTTCATGGAGACCAGATTCCAATCAGTTAATTTAATATATTGCAGAACTAGTTCCCAGAGAAGCCAAACTGACCTATCCACAGAATTCATCTGCCACAATATATATACCATGTTGTAGCAGGGACTCGGTTTTTCTCATTGCTGTATCCCCACTACTTAGAGGAGTATGTGGCTCATGTATTTATTCAACAAATACTGTCAAAGAAACAAATAAAGGATAAGTGGTCTTTGATCGTCAGCTGCAATTATAAATTAGGAAGGGAGCTGGGGACATTCCTTGACTCCTGACATCTTTCTAATATTGTGCGTTGGCCTCAATTTGGGCCAGTAGAATAAGTCATTTACACTCAGATCATGGCTTCCCTAGCACACTTTTTCCCAGGAGAGAACAGATCACAATGGATAAGTGTATATCCACTTATATTAATGATAGATGCAGCAACTCCTATGGTTTCTATGCCATGTGATACTCTGGTGTTGTGTAGTGCAACAACTTGGTGTGGGCCAGGGATAAGCAGATTGCTCAGACTTGCAATTCATTTAGATGATCTGCTCAAGCATAAGGCAGTCACAGCTCACATCATTCATTTTTAATGTGTTTTTTGTTTGTTTGTTTTTGTCCTTTTCACATTCTTTTTTTCTTTGTCCTCTGTGAAGAACATTAAAAATGGTGAGAAAAAAGGAAGCCATTCAGGTGCCTCTGAGAGTCCCATTGTGGTATCAGTTTGTGGGTATTGTGAACAATACATGTAACATCTAGAGGAGATAGAGGTGAGCCTGTGGACCATTGTAGAAGGGTTACAAAGAAGGGCTTGAGAAATAACCCATAAGAAGAGCTCATACCTGTTAACATATTTGTCATAATATGTATGTAAAGAAACTGGATTCTTACCGTTTGAAATTGGCTCACTTCTCTACATATTACGTATAATGACTCTGAATCTTCTTTCTACCTGCCAAGCTGAGTCTCAAAGTAGATGAGAATGAAGAGGGGTCAGGAGACAGGAGGGGTGGGAGGGGTGGGAGGGGAGGGAGAGAGTGAGAGAGGGAGAGCACACGAGAGAGATGATGGTGATGATTCAAATTTGATTATACTTTGCATAAATGCTTTAGCTAGAGCTCCATATATATTTGCAATGTGTAAATACTGTGTGTACAAGTGTAAAAAATCATGAAAAATTTGAGTCAAATTATTTTCTAATGAATGTGCAAAGAAAAATGTTTTAGGTGCTATTTCAGGGTGAAATTGATCCTATGTGTTTTATATATCATGCTTTCTGTAAACCAACCATTAAACCAGGGAGCATAATTTGAGTGTTGCTCTTACTTTCTTGAGACCCATGTATGTTTAGGTTCTTCCTCTGAGAAATTAGTTAAGAGATTGATAAATAAGGTAATAAAATACAATTAGATGTTTATAATTTCACAATGAACAAATAATAGACTATGCTAGTCACACAGTTATTTGTTTCTATTTTATTTATGTTTCAGTGCATACCTAGTGCGATAAATTTTTCCCCAGACCTCTAATTTAATCAGTGATATGCCTTAGCCTAGTCTAAATTAAATACTGCAATAATGAAATAGAAACTCTTTTAATAAGGATCATAATGTAAGAGACACATCATAGCAGTTTGTATATTTGTTTTTGCCAGGATTTATTGAGAATAAACTGTATTTCTTTCACTGTACTGAATATTTATGGAATGAGATTGACTGGTTAATGCTTTACGTTAGCTCCTAAGTCACAATCATATGGTGAACCTAGCCAACAAAGTGAATTCAGACATTTTTTTTCCTAAAAGGTTGGAAATATCCAGGGGGGGGCAGTTATGCAGGAACATACAGAGACCTGTGACTTCTGCATGGACACTGGTTTTGGCTGGGTATTTATTTATTTATGTAACTTCTCACTCAAATAACATCAACCACCCCTTGCCATCCTTTGCACATTCTCAGCATTGACGCATGTGTGATCCATAAAGACATGAGATGTTGTTTGAGTGATGAGGCAGCAATCACTACTTCAAAAGTTCATCTTTTCTTTTTTTAAAAATTGAATTCTTTATTGGTACATTTTATATAAAGCTCACAATCACACTCAACAGTGGGGAATTTGTACCAGTATATGACATGAGTTAATTCTCATTTTTACCTATATCCCTACCTACCCCCATCCCGTATATATATGTGCTTTCTTTTCATTTTCAAATCATATTTATTCTTTCCCTTCATTACTTTCCCCTACCACATTCTCTTTGAATATTTCCTATTTCATAAAATCTATCATACATTCTAGAACTCATTTACAGCTACAGGTTCTCATACCAGAGGAAAAATATGGTATTTACATATCTGTGACCTATTTACTTCACTTATGAGTGTATCCTCAAGGTGTGTCCATTTGCACATAAATGACTCAACCTTGTTCTTTATGGCAGAGTAATACTCCATTTTATTAAAAAAAACCCCACATCTTCTTTATCCAGTCTCCAATTGATGGGCATCTGGGTTGTTTCCAAGATTAGGCTGTCACAAACTGAGCTGCTATGAATATAGGTGCACATATGTATTTACAATATGATTTTTTTTTAAAGACAGGGTCTTGCTTTGTAGTTTAGGCTGGCTCTGAGCTCACTATGTAGCCTAGGCAGGCTTCGAACTCAGCAATCCTCCTGTCTCTGCCTCCCGAGTGCTGGGATTACAGGCGTGAGCCACCACGCCCGGCACTGTGGTGTGTGGTATTGATTGTTGGTGGGCATGAGTCTCCACGCCCAGCATTGTATGTGGTTACCGGGGATCGAACTCAGGGCCTTGCGCTTGCGAGGCAGGCGCCAGAACCACTGAGCTAAGGATCCGGCCTCGATATGATTCTTCTAATTCTTTCGAGTATCTTCCTAGCAGGGGAATAGCAGGGTCAAATGGGACTTCTAATCCTAGTTTTTTGTTTTTTTTTTTTTTTTTTTTTTTTTTTTTTTTTTTTTTTTTTTTTTTTTTTTTTTTTTGCTTTTTTGGAGACAGGGTCTCGCTTTGTAGTTCAGGTTGGCCCTGAGCTCACTATGGTGCCCAGGCAAGCCGCCGCGAACTCAGCAATCCTCCTGTCCCTGCCTCCCGAGTGCTGGGATTACAGGCGTGAGCCACCACGCCCAGCATTATATGTGGTTACCGGGGATTGAACTCAGGTCCTTGCGCTTGCAAGGCAGGCGCCGGAACCACTGAGCTAACCCTCCGGCCCCTAATCCTAGTTTTTTGAGGAATCTCCGCAATGGTTGCACAAATCTACAATCCCATCAACAGTGGAGAAGGGCTCCTTTCTCTCTGCAGCCTCGCCAGCATTTATTACTGGTTGGTTTCACGATGGCAGCCATTCTTTATGGAGTGAGATGAAATCTCAGTGTTGTTTTCATCTCCATCTCTCGAATGACCAGTGATGTTGAGCATTTCTTCCTATGCTTCTTGGCTGCTTTCACTTCCTCCTCTGAGAAGTGTCTGTTCATTTCAGATGCCCATTTTTGCATTGGGTCTTTAAACTTGGGGAACTGATTTTTTAAAGTTCTTTATATATTCTAGATTGTAGTCCTTTGTGTGAGAAACAGCTAGTAAAGATTTTTTCCCATGTTGTTGGTTGTCTTTTAGCTGTGCCAGTGGTTTCTTCCACTGTGCAGAAGCTTTTTAGTAGGATGAGATTCCATTTGTTAATTCTTTCTGCTAGTTCTCATGCTATAGAGGTTTTGTTCGTAAAGTCTCTGCCTGAGCCAATGTCTCCAAGAGTTCTATCTAACCTGTTTTGCAGCAGGTTTATTCTTTCTGTTTTAATGTTTAAGTCTCAAATCCATTGTGATTTTAATTTAGTACATGGTGAAAGAGATAGGTCTAGCTTTAGTTTTGGCAGGTTAAAGCCCAGTTTTTCCAACACCATTTGTTAAAGAGGCTGTCTTTCCTCTATTAAGGACATCTTTTCTTTTTATACTGAGCTCAGCAGACTATAGTGTTATTAACACCAGGTATTCTCAGCCATGTGGTCTCTTTTATTCTAAGCCTTTTTCTGCACCCTACTGGTTTTCTCTTTTTCCTTGTCTGCTGAAATAGCATCCTGAAAACCAAATCCCTATTATCTGTAAGCCAAGTCCAAGGCATTAAGTGTCTTAGAAATGGGGCCGTGAATGACATTTCCTATTTCAACCTGTGGGGAGGATTGAGGTCAACTTTGGAAGGAGTTAAAGTGGGATGATGGTAATATCTCTCTACACTGAGCTCACTACCTGGCCAACTAAATGAGTGGGCAGGATACTGATGGAACATCTAGAATGAACAAATTTGGCAAAAACTCTCAGGAAGGGTTGGGTTGTAATGATCTGGCTGGTATGAATCATAAGCACTGCATCACTTTTTAAATTCATTTTGGTAACTGAAATCTTATAAATGTTTTGTTGAATCATTGTACCTAGAAGGAACCTGGGAAGACTTGTTTCCCTTTCGATATGTTGGGCTACTTCAGTAGCAGTAGTGCTCTTTGCTTTCAGAAAATGGAGACGTGAACAGTCTATGTATGACTCACTATGTAGCCCAGGCAAGCCTCGAACTCAGCAATCCTCCTGCTTCTGCCTCCTGAGTGCTAGGATTACAGGCGTGAACCACCATGCGTGGCACTGTGGTGTGTGGTACTAATTGCTGTGGATATGAGTCACCACACTTAGTATTGTTGTATGTGGTCATGGGGGATCAAACCAGGGACCTTGCATTTGCTAGGCAGGCGCTGGGACCACTGAGCTAAATCTCCAGCCTTTTTGTCCCTTTCTTTTCTCCTGAACTTGAATGATGTCTGAAGTTCTGAGAAGCAGGAGCTCTGTGGCCATAGCTGAGGTTCAGCTTAGTTATATATTCACCAGGAGGCTGCAGACTGTATGAGGTTAGTTCCCCTTCTGTAAAGTGTCTGGCCATCCTGGCCTGAAGGCTTCTGATTGTGTCTGATCTCTGTAAGTTTAAGGTCTTTGGGAAGCTTCTCCAGATGAAAACACAGAGAAAGCCCATGGACTCCCCACTCCCAGACTTCCATAGGAGTTTCCACAACCTACTTTCTATCATTTATTGGACCAAAGCTATCCTAGAAAATATCTTCAGAGCTCAACACAGTTAAGAGAATTTGAACACGCAGTTGGTCTTCAACATGTACTTGCGGAGTGTTACTGGGTGCATGAAGCACACATATCATCCTCACCCACACAGAGAGCAACACATTCACAGTTGGCAGCTGAGTTCCATCTCATGAATACACTGGAATGTTCTGGAATGCCCTGGCCTCCTTCTTTGGAAGATACCCTTACTGAGGGTTATTACTAGAAGGACAGCTCACCCTCAGATATGTTAATGCCCTCTCACTCAGGATCTTTATAGAGCGATGATACACTGAGAACCTGTGGAAGTAACGTACCTGACCACCTTCTCCTTCTTGAAATCTCTCTCTTTTTTTTTTTTTTTTTTTTTTTTTGAGACAGGGTCTCGCTTTGTAGTTCAGGCTGGCCCTCAACTCACTATGTAGCCCAGGCAAGCCTGGAACTCAGCAATCCTCCTGCCTCTGCCTCCCGAGTGCTGGGATTACAGGCGTGAACCACCACGCCTGGCACTGTGGTATGTGGTATTGATTGCTGGTGGGCGTGAGTCACCATGCCCAGCATTGTATGTGGTTACCAGGATCGAACTCAGGGCCTTGCGCTTGTGAGACAGGCGCTGCAGCCACTGAACTAAATCTCCGGCCCAAAATCTCTTTTGACTAAAGTCACTCTCTACTGATCTAATTTGCTTCTTACCTTTGTGGCTATCATTCTGTTTTGTGTGTGTGTGTGTGTGTGTGTGCGTGCGCACACGCACGTGCACGTGTGCGCGCGTGGTGTTTTTTCTATTTATTTGTTTAATTTTTAAATTTTATCTTGTTTTATTTTTAATTTTATCAATATACTTTAGATCACATAATGATCACATTCATCATAGCGAATTTGTACCTGTACCTGATACATCTTGATCCTTTTTTCCCCCTAATCCCTCCCCCTCTCTTCCTCTCCTTGTTTACAAAAGCTTTGTTTCCATTCTTCCTATTGTCCTTTCTCTTTTCCCTTCCTCCATTTCCCCCTTGCTCGTCCTTGTTCCTCTTCCCATCTGAACATTTTCTTCCTAACTTTCTCATGATCTTTAAGTAGTTAAATTCCTCAGACTCAGTCCTAGATCATTTTGCTTTATTCTCCTTCCATTCCTCCTCTGGTTCTCCTCTCATTAGATTAATTTAATTGATCCTCATGAGTTCAGTTACTCTATTCAGCAAAATCTCCTAAACTCTGTATCTAGTCTGTACTCCTTTGAACTCTAAACTCATATATTCTACTATCTTCTTGACATTTCCATTGGAAATCAGTGTCCCCAAATCCAACACACTCAGAACAGAGTAAAACCCTATCTTCTTTTGCTTCCCTATATTCTTTCTCTAGTCTTCTTCATCTAAGTGTGTTTCATACCTATTTATCTAACTTCTTGGGCCAGACACCTGGGAATATTTTTCACCACTTTCTCATATTCCCAACATTCAAACTAATTATGTAGTCATTTGTTTAAAAAATTATCTCCTACAATTTCACCTTTATCTGGCCATCTTTGTCTCTCCCCTGGAAGTAGCATCAGCTTCCTAACTGGTTTTTGGCAAATACTCTTGTATCTCGGCATCCCTTAACCTTAAAACAAATCCTTTCCCTGCAAAGCCGTCCCTTCCTTCCTCCCTCCTTCCCTTGATTTACATTTTGTTTGTTTTCTTTATTTAAGAAAGATATTTTGAAAATAGTCATAACTTCATAAGAAATTACAAAATATATTGTAGAGCTGGCTCTTGCACCTTCTTCCTGTTCACCCCATTGGTAATATCTTACATATCTAGAGTACAACATCAAAACCAGGCAATTGCATGTCAATTGTCGTGAACACAGGGCTTCTGCAGATTTTATTGGTTTTGTATCCTCTCACACACATGTAAAATGTGCATTGCTTATGTGTGACTACACGTAGTTCTATGCAATCTTGTCACATATACAACCACTAAAATATGGAACTGCTTCATCACCCCAAAGATCCTTCATGCTAAAGAACTCTCCTTTAAAAGCACCCAGTCACTGGCTATTGGCTTGCTCAAAACATTTTAATCCTTTTAAAGTCCCAGATTTTTTGATAAGAGCTGTATATGCTCACACACTCTGGCTTTAGCAACTTTCCTGGCTGCCTCTGGCCCCTCACGTGCATGCCAAGAATCTGCTCACTGGCCTTTCCCTTCCCTTTCATTTGTCAAATTGCCTCACTGCTCAAAGCCTCCACTGTGCTGTTCCTTTTCCATGGATCTGTCTGTCTGTCTGTCTCTCTCTCTCTTTCCCTCCTTCCCTGGGCTAATTCCTTCTCACCTGCCAGGTACACATTCCCAGTTTCTTTGACATCCTTGACTAGGTTGGGTCCTCCCACTGTTTATTTTCATTTTGCTTTTCCTTCGTGGCACTAACCACACAATGTATCTTAGGCGATATGTGTGGAGTTTCTTAATTTGAGGTCTTTGTCTAGACTGGAAAGGCTTGAAGCCTCTGGCTCACCCTGCATCTTTTCTGTCTACAGTAACAGCTGACTTAGCAGGTGCTTCAGAAATACTTGTTACACTGAAGAACATTTAGAGTAAGCTGCCTGGCTGGGACTGAAGTACAGCCTGAGGCCATGGAACTGGGCAAAGTCAACTAGCTCACATAGATATCTGTCCCATGACCTCATTTGTACTTTCTTCAATGGCACCTTGTCAGAGAACCTGAGCAAGCCTGGCCTGTACCACCCAGAGTCTCAAACTGAAAATTTCTCCCCTATTTCCAACCCAGTCGTATCTCTGAGCAGTTGGAACAGGGACCAGTTTGGCTAGAGCTCTTCCTAGGCAGATCTCTGAGATGCTTTTCAGAATATCAGCTGGATATTCACCCAGGATTTCAATGCGAAGCTTCTTTCTCTTCAGGCTTACTGCATGGTGTCACCTTGGGAAGGTTAATTGTTCCGAGCTGTGGGATTCTCTGAGTAGGATGGCATCAGACGAACCTCTACAAAGGTTTTAGATCTGCTAACCGTCCTCTACCCTACCCCAGCCATCAGGGTATTTCCACCTCCCACTCCCAGGCTTTCCAGATATCTTAGTGTGGATTGTATTTGTGGGGTCTAAACTCTGATAGGTTTTTGTGTTGACTGAATAGACAGAAGTTCAATCAAATGAGTACAGTGTGACCAGAAGATTTGAAAGGGAGGAATGGGACCTTCTTCTGAGGGATGTGGCTTTGCCAGGAATTAGTGGTACCACGTGGGATCTTGTCTGGGGGCAGAGGTGGGAGGGCTAGCCCTCACCGACGTCACCCGTCTACAGTAGCCTTTAGAGCGCAGAATCCCTCTTGTGAGAGAGGCAGCGGAATGCACTGTACGGTGCTTTGGGCAGAGTGGGAGCTCTGGAGAGGGTAGAGTTCTCTGTGTTGCTGTTGATTCATAGAAGAATAAAAAATGAGTGCTCTGGGCAAATTGCTCTATAGTTGACAGAGACAAGAAACCTGGAAATGTCACCCAAGTTTTTCTTCTGTGCTAAATCCTCGCATTCTACAGCTCACAGCTGGCATCTCTTCAGGGTGGTTAAGGCTGAGAAGAGTCCATCTCTGCAGTCTGGGCTTCGGGTATTCCTTTGGGGCTGTGTACTCTTAAGACCACGGTTTAATAGCCCTGTCTAAACTTGACTGTTGGTTTGGATGGAGTAGAGTTAGGACCAGTGACTGGTCCCTTTAGATAGCCTGGCTGTTTGCTACGATGTTCCATGCCTTTGTCTTCCTTGGAGGTCGCTTCCTACTATGGTCCCTGTGACAGCTCAGGGCTGGGACTTTGCTAATCTCCTAGCTATGGCCATCGATACTCTAGACAGCAGTGCAGTGCCAGTGCCACCATCGCCCTTGAGCATTGTCCCTGAGAACCTTGTACAGTCTTTCTTATGTCCACCCCTGTGTTCTGAGGGAGTGTGGACAGGGAGCCCCTGCTTCAAGTCGTTCTTTTTTTTTTTTTTTTTTTTTTTTGAGGCAGGGTCTTGCTTTACAGTTCAGGCTGGCTCTGAGCTCACTATGTAGCCCAGATAAGCCTTGAACTCCGCAGTGTTCCTGACTCTGCCTCCCGAGCGCTGACATTATGCCACCACGCCCGGCACTGTGGTACGTGGTGCTGATTGCTGATGGGTGCGAATCACCACGCCTGGTATTGTTG
The DNA here is from genome assembly GCA_004025085.1 of Thryonomys swinderianus. NCBI lineage: Eukaryota > Metazoa > Chordata > Mammalia > Rodentia > Thryonomyidae > Thryonomys > Thryonomys swinderianus. Next base: position 72,133 of record PVIC010001799.1, on the reverse strand, counting down.
TACATGGTTACCGAGGATCGAACCAAGGACCTTGCACTTGCTAGGCAGGTGCTGGAACCACTGAGCTAAATCTCCAGGCCCCTCCAAGTTGTTCTTAGGTGCTGTTCCTGCCCAGCTGAAGCTGGGATCTGCGAGATAATGCCGGCGTCTCTCGAGGTGCTCTCCGGTGCTGTGTGCTCTGCAGTTTCCTTCTTAGAGTTTGTTGATAGCCTCTTTGTGCTCTCGTCAGCTGGTCATACCTAAGGGGGATGTAGCTCTCACGGCAAGGGGAGCTGGACGGCACCTGTTACTAGTGAGAGGGTTGGCGGTCATTTCTCTCCTGGGCTTCCATCTGATATAACTGGGGGATGGTGGTAAGGAGTGTGGTCATCTCCTCCCACGCTCCCCTGTCTCTTTCCATGCTGGGCATCGATGTATTTTTGGCTAGTAGTATGGGAGTAATTAGTCATATCCTCTGACCCTAATGCGGCTGCTTTTGTTTCCCCCAGGTCACCCAACCTGCCTGCAGTTCACCCTGAACATGACCGAGGCTGTCAAGACCTACAAGTGGCAGTGCATAGAATGCAAATCCTGCATCCTCTGCGGGACCTCGGAGAACGATGTGAGTGTGGGGCTTTCCTCGTGGGCGGGGGGAATCCCAGGAGCCGGGGGTCCTTGAGGAGTGGGGAGGAAGGCGGGCCGCTCGGTGCTGAGCTCTGGAGGAAAGTCGGTTAGCATTCACAGTTCTTTGGCTTCACAAGTTTGGGGCCTCTTGTGTCGTGGGAGCTACGAGTGCTGTTTGTGCCCGTGGAAATAGATGTAGAAGGAGGCTGGGGCGAGCCATTTGCTCTTCACGTTCATACTTGGAAACAACTTGGCCATTAGCTGCAGAGTTCAGTGACCGACAGTGATGACCTTTGCTTATGGTAGGGATGTACTTGCTTATTGTGCCGCATTTCACAGTGAACAATCTCATTTTGGTCTGCTTGTTGAATATGATAAATGTAGAACTTTCAAAAAAATATCTGTTTTATGATAATTTCAAATGTCTACAAAAGTAAGAGAGTGATGAAACTGGTGTATCCTATTTCCAGATTCGGGCATGGATTCAAGCACCAGATCTTATTTCCAAAAGCACTACTACTTTCTTCTTAATCCTAGTCATAATGTCAGTTCATCTGTAAATATTTCATATATATCTAAAAAGACAAGACTTATTTTAAGCAAAGCAACCAAAATATTAACATAGCTAGAAAAATCAGTATTTCCTTAATCAGACATTCAATTGATATTTATTTCTTCAATTGTCTTAGTGTTTTTATTTGAACTGAAATCCAAATAAAGCCCATACATTGCAATTAGTTGGTAAGCCTTTGAAATTTCTTTGAATCTGTAACTATACCTACATAGGTTGTATAAAAAATATATAGATTTCCTCCCATCTTGCTCTTTTCCCCCCTTAAATCCTTTGTTGAAAAAATCTGATCATTAGTTCAATAGAGTTTCCATGACTATATTTTACTAAATGCATCCTTGTGGAATTGTTTGACATTTTCCTTTGTCTTGCATATTTCTTATAAATTGGTATTTAGAGCTAGAGGCTTGATTCAGGTTATCTCTAGCCACATCTCTGTTTTTCTCTTCCCTCATGATCTCTCTCTGTCTGTCTCTGTTCATTCTTTTCTGGCAAAACTCCTTCATAGATGGCGGTGTATGCTTTTATCAGGAGGCATGTAATGCCTGGTATCTCTCTTTTTTGTGAAAACGCTTCTATTGATGACCTTCAGTAGGAATGTATTCCATTAGGGAAAGCAAAAGAGAGATACCTTTGTTTGATAATTTCTTCTTTGCTTATTGGTTAGAACAATTCCATAAAGAGAAACTTGTCCAAGTTTGTACTTTGTGTAGGTCATATAGAAAAAGCATGGAATATGCTCACTTCTTACTCTCTATCAGTTTTCAAAATATGTTAGTTAAAACACCTATCCGTGGGAAAAACACCCAATGAAATAAGAATCTTTCTGTACCTTCTTAACATGAGAAAATATTTATACCTTAGAACTGAACTCAATATCTTATCTAATGGGGAAAATGCTAGAAGCACCTGCTAAGATTAGGAACCAGATGAGGCTTCTCACTATATTATCGCTTACTAGAGATATAGCTGGCATGGTTAGACAGGATAAATTAATTAGAGACCTGATAATGAATCACAAAATATAAGTATCTCTAACAGAAAAATAAAAAACTGAAGTATTCCAAAATTTGAAGCATTTTGAGTAACAACATGATGCCACAAATAGAAAATATCACAATATAAAACTTAGTTTCATGCATAAAATCATCAAACCATCATATAAAATTACCTTATGTGTATAAGACACATATAAAAACATGAATGAATTTTGTTTTTAGACATTGGTCTCATCCTCAGATATCTCAATATGTATACATGAATATTACAAAAATCTGAAAAAGCCTGAATCCCTGGAATATGCTCACTTCTTACTATCAGTTTTCAAAATATGTTAGTTAAAACACCTATCCTTGGGAAAAACACCCAATGAAATAAGAATCTTTCTGTACCTTCTTAACATGAGAAAATATTTATACCTTAGAACTAAACTCAATATCTTATCTAATGGGGAAAATTCTAGAAGCACCTGCTAAGATTAGGAACCAGATGAGGCTTCTCACTTAAGGTCTGAAACTTTTCTGATTGCAGACATTTCAAATAAGGCATACTCATCATGAAATAAAATTTTCTTTATTTTATATGATATAGCAGGATATCTAGAAAACTTCAGAGAGAGAGAGTAACATAAAAGAGTGAACTCACACATAAAACTCACACATAAAACATTAACAGGGTATAAGTTAACATACATAAATAGTAACCTTCATATATATAAACAATAGCCAGTTAGAGAATATAACCCTATTTATAATAGCAATGAAAAGAAATACTTAGGAATATGTTTAACCACAATTGTGCAAAAACCTATACAAAAATGTTTTAAGGACTTTTGAAAAGATACAAGAACATCTTGTGACCTTAGGTACAGTGACTTAACATTATAAAGATGTCAGTTCATCCTAGGTTAATTTGAAAATTTGTTTCAGAACCAACAAAAATATCAACATGATGTTTTTATGGAGGTAGACAAATTGATACTTAAATTCACATGGGTAAACAAACGCAAGAATAGCAAAAAGATACTGGTAAGCAAACTAGGTTGGAAATATGCCCTCTCCAACATCTATTTATTTTTAAATTTAATTTTGTACTAGGAATTGAACACAAGACCTTGAGATAAATCCCCAGTCCCCTCCCAGGCATCTAAAACTACTGGAGACATCTTTCTGTGAGGTAATGTGGTACTGATGCCTATGTAGACAAATAGACCAGTTGGGATAGAATGGAGTAGAAGCCCATAAATAGAGCCACCTACTTATGAAAATATAGTATAGGGTGAAGGTTTCAACTAAAATTACTGTGTCAAAGATAGACTTTTTAATGAATAATACCAGGACAATGGAATAGCCATTTGGGAAAACACAAAATTAGATTCATATCTCACACCAGAATAAGAACAATCTCCAAATAGATGGGGGAATCTAAATGTGAAAAGTAAAACCATGCCAGTGCTAGAATAAACATGGGTGAATTCCACTTCAATTTAAATATAGGGAGAGATTTTCTGTGACTCAAACTTCCAGACGTGATAAGATAAAATATCGATAAACTGGACTCCATAAAATTTGCACAAACAAAAATACAACAAATTCAAAAGACAGCTGACACTCTTAGAGAAAATATTTGTACTATGTACCACAGAGTAACAGCAAACATCACTAGTATTATAAAGAACTCTTTAAAAATGAGGGACAGAGGATCAGAAATGAGAAAAATACATGAATGAAAATTCACAGAGACACAAAAATTATCTTTAAACATTTAAAATAAATGTTCCAGTGTACTCATAATTAAGGAACCTCAAAGCCAAGATATATCTCTTGTGTATTTAGTGGGTAAAAAATTTTTAAAAACATGAGAATAACTTCTGTTGATGAAACTATGGGAAAACTGGCACCTTGAGGGAATACAAAGTCGTATTGGAGGGAAATTTGAAAATACCTAACAAATTACTCTCCACTCATCTATAGGACTCTATCCTAAACTATACCCCAACACTGGAAACATGCATGCACAAAGTCTTTATGGTGGCACTGTATATAATTACAAAATGTTGGAGGTAGCCTCAATGTCCATTGGTAGAAAGGTTGAGTGGAAGATAGCATGGCCACACGTTGAAGTACTATGCAGCCAGAAAAAAGTAAGGAAGAGTCTCTGAATAGATATGGAATACATTCCAGGGTATAGTACTAAGTGGGAAAATCCATGCAATATGTAATATCTATCTACAGTGTGCTGCCTTTATTACCATAAAGGAGATGTAAGAAAAATGAGATGTAAGAAAATAGATATGAAACTGTGAACTTGTGTAGAAGAAACATAGGAAGAATAAACAAGAAGCCAATGAGGGGGGGTTATACACAGAAGTGAATGGGAATAGAGTAGGGAAAGAATGGTGAAGTGAGAATGATATAGGAAGATTGAGAGAGGACTGACATTTCTTTGAGAATATCTTTTTGTTACAGGGCTGACTCGTAGAATCATAATAAGGTTACACATCCCTCCCAAATAAATAATTAAAGTCAACCAGAATGGGGGAAAACCTAAAATGGAATACAAACACTAGCAAATAAACCTGATTATAATATAAATAGATGACACAACCATAATGAAGAGTGAGAGCAAAATAATTAACCCAAGCACTTTTTGGAAGTAGTATTTTGACTTTATTGTACAGCTAAAGACAAAAATAACTCCATCACAAACATTGTGCTGTAGTTAGTAAACTCATTTTCATGGGGATATAAATTAGTAATTCTGAAACTACCTTGTGTATGTGCTAGATCTGAACTAATAACTAATAATGAGAGTTCAATTTCTCAATGTCAGAGAATGAATAGTCAAATAAAGGGGAAGGCCAGATTTAGCCCTGTAGCACTGACACTATTATAAACCCATAGCTTTTAACATATTAAGTATACCTGGCTACTTGTAGGGAGAGATGGAACCCTTGGGTAGAGTTAGAATAAGGGACATGGGCCCTTTTAGAAGGGAGCAAAGTAGCCTCTGTTACTACGAGTGGGCAGTTTTGTAGATTTATTTCTGAAGCCACAAGCCCACCGCCCAGCAGATAACATTGGGCTGGATCTTGAAATTGTTGCCCTCACCCTTTGTAGTTTGAGCATCCTGAAATGTTCTTAAACTGCAGGCTGTAATTACCTGACACACTGTAAGACCTTCTACCCTTAGCAATAAGCCTGTTAACCCATTAAGTGCAGACCCTCTGGGGGTGGGGTGGGTGAACATGGCCCTATCCCATAAAGACAGCACTGTTGCCCTGTCTGTATCCAACAGTCACCCAGCTCTGGGCTCCCCACTCCTCAGAGTGGCTTTGAACTGCTTCTATAATACGTTTATTGCTTCAATAAATCTACTTTCACTTTGCCCTATGACTTCTGACTCCTCTTCCTCTTTTACATCAGAGAGAGAGAGAGAGAGAGAGAGAGAGAGAGGCGAGACAGAGACAGAGACAGAGAGACAGAGAGAGACAGAGAGAGAAAGGGGTGGCTGGGAAAGTTTAAAGGTGGGCTGGTGACCCCAGATGTCCATACATGTATGGATAGATATAGAAGTACAGATATATACATGCCACTGACATATACATGCATTTGCTAGATCTGCTAGAGTGAGGAGGACTGTATTAGCCAATTTCATGGTATTATAACAAAATACATGAAACAATTAATTTACTAAGAGAAAGATTTGTTTAGCTCCTAACTATGGAGGTTCCAGTCCAAGCTTGGTTCCTCCATTGGTTTGGGGCTCTGGTGAGGATGCTGGACGGCAATAATGGGGAGCTCACACTCAGATATTTATTTTCTCTAGTAAAAGGAATCGGGGATCTTTGAAGACATGATTGGGTCCAGGCTGGGGCATGATATATATAGACAGGATGAGCCTGGAGCACCTTGTGGTGCTAGCAGGGAAGGAAGTGCTCAGACATGATTACAGCATCAGAGACACAGGCACCAACCTGAAGGCACTCTTAGTCACCAAGTCTAGGCAAGTCTGAGAAACAAAATAAACAATGGTGTTATTAGAGTATAACCTCGAGTAAAATAAATACCCATACTTACATAAAATACTGAATAAATAAATAAATGGGGGAGAAAGTCAGCTCTTCTTTCAAGCAGAATTCTAAAGAAGAAATAAGAAGACTAAGGAAATTACTCTCAGGCTAACATCACAGCTATGTGTAAACAAGGAGCATTAATTGATAGAAAAATTAGTGGCTGAACATATGATGAGGAGCAGGATATTTGAATAATCTCAAAATCTCTCCCTAATAAGATTTATTAATATATTACAAATGGAAAAACATGGAGAATCTGGAAATCACTACCTTCACTATACAACCACACTAAGTAATAGGATGTACCAGCATCAGTGTCATCCTGAGATGATGCACTATGGAGAACACAGCATAACTTCAGTGGCGTTCTTGCCAAAAACACACGCATACCTCACTCTTAGGAGAAAAGATCCAGCTCAGATGAATGACACTTAGCAGGTCCCTGACCCATACCTTTCTGAAGTGTCCAGATCACGACAGAGGAAGGAGCTGAAGGACGCTACTGACTGAGGGACAGTGGGAAAACACCGTGAGAGCCATGTGGGGTCCTGAGTTGGATCCTGGGAAAAAAAGACATAGGCGGGAAAACTGGCAAAATTAAAATAATGTCTGTAGACTAGTTAATAGTATCATGCCAGTGATGGTTTCCTGTTTCATTATTCTTCTATGGTAATAAGAAAAGCTGGGTAAAATGTGTACAGAAACTCTCTGAACCATTTTTGTAACCAAATATTTTATTTCTTATGCTGTTCTGAAAACATTCAATTAACTTCAAGTGATTCTGCCCCAGATTTTCTATTCCTCAAGAAGATTGATTGTAAATATTCTGCAATAATACTATCTTCTTGGAAAACCTCTACACATAGTTTCTTATGATTCTTTATAGAACCATATACTGTTATAGAGGTTTCTTTCTAGGATACAATGTGTCTATCATTAATAAAATAAGAATAAACCTGACACTTCATATTTACTTTTTGCAAAGTCCAAAATTATTTCAAAATAATTTTTCCAAGCAATTATTTCAAAATAATTTTATTTTCCTGCCTTGGGGGTATACCAGTGACCATAGCTGCCTTCCAAAATAATTTTACTTAAAATTATTTAAATAAAAAATAATGTGATCTTTCCCTAACATCATCCAAAGGTGACTAAGTTTTTAGAAATATTCTTTTTAGGAACTCAAAAATTTAAATACATTTTATTTGTTAAGATTTTCTCATTTCTGGCCAATAGGAAGATATGTAGACAGGAACTTAAGTCCTTTTGACATGATTCTAATAGCATTTGATAGCTTTCTTGCTTTCTAGTATGTAAAGATATTTGTCCACTTCATATGCCAGACCTGGACTCAGCTGTTTCTCCAGACTTCTTACTCTTTCAATGGAAAATGATCTATAGAGAACATAATATGATGGAACAGATGTTCATTTCTGTTTGTCATTATTTTGGAACATTTTCAATGGATAGAGCAGAAAGACATTTTGTTTTAAAGATAAAACACACTAGGAATTTAATAATATTCCCAGTTTATATTCAGGATCAACTATAAAGTTCTCATTTAACCTCGTTGATCTTACACATATATTTTCCTACAACTGTGTCAGAAAGCTTGCCTTTCAATAATATCAACATAATATTCATTTGATGTAATACAACAGTCTCAGAATATCAGTTCTCATATTATCAGCTAATGCCAAAAGCCATACTTGTATATTTACATTTGTTTTGTCCTTGAAATACATTTTAGAAACACACACACACATACACACACACATATTCTATTCAAAGGAAGTATAGTCAAATACTTGTTTTAAAATCACTTGGAATAGTTTTTGCTTGTGTGGTTATACACACAATACAATACACACAATTGTGTGGTTATACATGCAATTGTTTGTGTGGTTATACAATTGTGTGGTATATACAGTTGGATATACAATTGTATTTATTTATGTTATTTTTATTTTAACTTTATTTCATGACTATGTAAAATTTTCTGGAACATGGCTCTAGAATAAAATCTTTCAAACATTAAATTCTCAAGAAAATCTGGCTCCTCTTCTTATTTATTCCACATTACTGGTGCACTCTGCTTATGAGGGACCATTTGTTATGGTTTGTCTTTCCATTTTGTTTAAACATAAGCATCCATATGAATCCATAAAAAATCCTAAGTGCAATACATGTTTTCTCAACCCTGTTTTTCCACTGAATATCCTAGAGATCATTCCAAAGTAACAAACGAACAGGCATCTTTTTCATTTTTACCTATGCATGGCTCTTCATTAGTTTATTCAACTAGTCCCTGTTAAAGTTTGGGTTCATTCTGGCCTTTGACTTTACAAGTAGTGTTGATGCTGAGTTGTAATGTTGAGCTGGTAGAGCCTTTGGTGGGGGACGAACCTAGAGCTGGGAGGTTGCTTGGGTATTAGTCCCCCTCTCACATGGTCAGGAAATTTCTTCTGCATCTCAGAATGTAATTCCCATTCTACTGAAGCTGTGGCCATAGGTGGGTCCTGGTTCTCACATGCATGGGAATAAGAGTTCCTTAAATGGTGTTTTTCATGAGAATTCGCATGAACTGTGAATTCTTGAAGGTTTTGGCAGACACTTATTCAGACAAGCAGGTGGGAAAGAAAACAAAATGGTGCTAGACCACGAACAACCCTTGAAAAATGAATGTAAACTCTCAGAGACCTGACTTTCCTTTGGGAAAGTCTAAGCCAGAGTTTGCCACCTTCCTGTGGTTCTCATATTGGCACTATATTAGAGGCTAATGTCTTTACAGTGTCAGTAAGACTGTTTCTGACAAGCCTTTCTTTGTTTTCTGGCCCAATCTTAGCTTTGTTTTTTGCTTTATCCCTAAGTCATATGTCAGCTCTGATGTAATGATGCAACTTTTGGAGCATAAACCACAGTGATCTGGTTTTCATCCTACTTCCCAGATGATGCTTCTTAATCTCTTTGTCCTCTGCCTTTCTCTTCAAGTTGGTGTCCTTCAGATATCTCTTCTTGCCCTTCTGCTCAGTAACCTCTTTTTGGTCCTTGACCATTCAGAGAATTCAATCAAAGCTGGATTTGTTCTTTCTCAGAAATGTATTTTCTTATGTCTACATAAAGTTGTGCATATAATTTCTAGAAGGTCACAAATTCGAAGAGACCCGCTCTCACACCGCCTGGACTTCCTTTCCTATTACCTCCATTTACCTTCTTTCATCAGTGGTTTCCAAACCTATCTCTAAGGCCCAGACCTTTCTTTGACCTTTGGTCATTGCTCTCAGGTGACCTGTTAATCTGTGGGACATGTCTGCACTGAGGTCGTCCTCTCCTTCCTGTGGGTACATTCTTTTGCCCATGTCCTAGTGGATGGCTGTGTCATTTGACTTGCTGACTGATCCTGAACCCATGAAGACATCCTTGACGTCTCCTCTATCATTCTCTACATCTAATCACCGAATTTGAAGTAGGAACAAGATCTATCTGTTTCTCCTGTGTCACCATTTTATTTTAGGCCACGTGAGAGGTTTTAACCATCTCCTAACTGGTCTCTCAACCTCCAGTCAGCCTTTCTCCTGATCTCATCTGGGCTCCAGCCTCCAGGCTGTGAGGAGACTCTTGAAAGTCAAAGGATGGCATTTTTCTCTACATTCCTATCATGAAAGCCTGAAGAGTGTCTGATGGGTCATGGATATGATCACCAAGTAGAGCTGTTGTGTATTTCTTACACAGAGAGACCAGGGACTTCAATTAAACATTTCAAATATTTAAAGTATTTTCCATACACAAGCCAGTCGTCATGGACAACAGAGACATACATCAACTTAATTTTCTGACCTCTGGCTATAGGAGTCTAGAAGAAGAATGAATCCTTTTAAGTGTGGCCTTGAAGTGGTAGTCAGGGAAAGCTTCTTGGAGAACTTGTGCGGTAAGGAGAGCCCTAAACTGAGGGTAGGATTTGTCAGGCTGGGAAATACAGGGGAAATGAATTCCAGGTATAGGCAAAGCCCAAGCTATGCGCAAGGGCTAGTGAGAACTCCAAACAGGGCCTGGAAAGGGGCATCCGGGTAGTTGATCTGTGGAAGTAAGCCTGGAGGGATAAGTGGAGGCCAGATGTTGGCCTTGAATAATTGAATCTCTCCTATGTTCTGTACATGCCCTGTATTCCACCAGGACCAGCTACTCTTCTGTGATGACTGTGACCGTGGCTATCACATGTACTGTTTAAACCCCCCAGTGGCTGAGCCCCCAGAAGGTAATGATGATGAGGTCAACAATAACAACATCAGCCACTACTCCTACCACTTACTGAGCCCTCACTATGGTGCAGGCCTTGTGCTAAGGGCTTTTCATGTCTTGTCTCATTTAATCATCACAACCCTATGAGGTAGGTACAATCACTATCATATTACACATGAGGAAACTGAGTCATGGTTCACAGAATTTTCAGCTGAAATTTCAACTTTAGGGCCAAGGGGATACTCCTTAGACAGGAGGCAGAGATGTGGGGAGGGGTGAGGTTCTAGGCAAATGAGGAGCGGCCAGAGTGAAGGGCTTTCTTCACTTTCTACTGAACAAGGCTCCAGTATGTCTTCAGGACTGAGACTTGGTCTCTGACTAGTGAAAGTCAGAAAAAAACAGGGTTGACAAGAAGTTAGGGACACTGGGCTGGGACTCAAGTTTCAGATGAGGCTCTGCTACTAATGCCATCTTGTCTCTTACAGGAAGCTGGAGCTGCCACTTATGCTGGGAGCTGCTCAAAGAGAAAGCCTCAGCCTTTGGCTGCCAGGCCTAGAGCCCTGAGTCACGGAAAGTGACTTGATGCTGGAGAGGCTGAGCCAGAGCCCAGATCAAACCAGATGAAGCCTCCTCCCACATATCCAGAGAGACCAACTGTAAAGAAAATGAATACTCACAGAAAGGCATGGACACTTGGAACCAAGAGGGTGAGGTATCTCTTACCTCTTGCTCCACAGATGGTACTTCAGCCAGCACCTCCTTGTTTCTACCAGAAGGATTTTGCACTTTTGAAGAACAACCCGAACCCCAACCCCAGTCTTGTGGACCCTCTCACTCTTATCTTAGGACTGTGACTCTCACTGGTTTCCATTTTAAGGGAAGCCATTTTGTGACCACTCATTGAATCACTTGTGTGTAGCTTGGTGTTTTTTAATCTGTGTTCTAAGACATCTTTGCACAGCCGCTTCACTCCCAGCTTAAGCTTTTCATCCTAGATTTTGCACCAGAGAAACAAGGTCCTGGAGGAAGATGTTGCTTACTTCAAGCCACTAGAAAATTCTAGAATTGGATCTTGAAAGTCATCTTGAGGATGGAGCCTTGAAACCCCTTCTTGTTCCTTAGTTCTTATGAAGAGGAAGAGGTCTTTCTAGAACTTTCACAGCGGCTTTTATAGCTAGAGTGGTCTTTATTGATTGCATTTTCACTTGATAGAGGATGGGGAAAAACTGAGATGGGAAGAAGTATAGATAAAGAATATTAAGGCCTACCATGGCCACTCAGTGTTTGTTATTCAGGAGGAGAGACTTAGCGAGGGACTGGGCTAGTTCCTTACCTTTCAGAGCTGAGGGATCTTGAGGTGAGACAAACCACAGCCTACGGACAGAGGAAGATATTCAAGACTCTGCCTCTAACTGAGCTGACCATACTGGCCTGGTTCAGCCTCTCCTGGTGGGACTCAGCTGCCAGTCAGGTGAGCGAAGGCTCCCACTCTCACGTCCTGATGATGGACACAGGGACCTCAGCTTTGAGAAACTCTTCAGTATTGATGTGACACTACGAGTTCCTATTCTCAAGTAATTTCTTTCTTCCACATGGTGTGAGCTTGCTATTGTCTACAGAGATCTGACTGGAAATTTTAGGATGGAAGATGTATGACTCTTACTTAAATGGATGGTTAGGGTAATATGATTATTTGTAATAAGGTGGCAATGATTTTGAACCCTCCACTACTAGGTTACTCTTATGTCCTAAACTCCCCATATGAGCTGGACTCTTCCTTTTTTTTTTTTTTTAATGTTTCCAAAAGAAGGAGGTGGGGAGGCCTAGATTCTGAGAACTCTGTTGGAGGATAGCTCTGCAGGCTGGAGTGGCTTGCACTGTCTTTGAATCACAGGAACAGCACAATAACTGACACATTTCTGGAAAAATCATTTGCCCAAAGGGCAGGCCTCCGTGAGTGGGACCCTCACGCATGCTCAGCTTTCCTGAAATCAGCTCCCTCTCTGCAGTCCAGCAGTGTCTAACAAAGATCCAGGTTATTTTTAGTCATTTGGCTCCTGAAGAAGCCCCCAGAGACTCGGGCTAGTTGGGCCACTTCTGCCTCGCTGCAGTTTTGCTCCGTGACTTGGCAGGAGCCTTCCAATTGCTCTTGGCCTCTGGACCCAGGGAAGCTGGCCCTGAGCCATGCCTGTCGCTCAGCCCCTCTCCTTTGCAGAATGACCTGTGGCAAAAGAATCAGGTCACTCTCCTGTAGGCCCCTTGGCCTCAGAGTGAGCTACACTCATAGGTGATGATTTCTTTTACAGGGCTCCTGTCCAGACAGGATTTTTAATCTTCCTCATAAGCTGTTTTCTTCCTCTGATAGTTGATGAGCTAGTCTGGAGTCTGCAGGCCCAGGGCAGGGCTGGGAGCGTCACTTTGGAAAGGGACTCTTTGTTTTCTGACGAGTCTGTTTCACCGTCCTTCCACCAAACTTCAAACAAGTTCTCGTCAAAGGCTGATTATTGGAGAGTCATTTTAAACTGATCACAAGAAAAGAACTCCTAAATACTTCTGAATGCCACAGTGGCTTCAAAGTTGAAAAGACAAATCTGAAGTCAAGAGCGGCTGTGGAACGCCATCACTGGGGTGACGTGAGCAGACCAAGGTGTCCAGAGTCACATTTTTCACTTTCTGCACTGGTAAAGGGAGGCTGGCGGTCGGTTTCAGATCGGTCTGTTTCTTTGAGCCTCTGAGAAGGAGACTGAATGAGAGAGCACACGGGAAGGGTCAGGGCTTCAGTGTTGCCTCCGCCACTGAGTAACTGTGTGACCTTGCACAAGTCACTTGACACCCTCGAAACTCACTTTGCCCACCTATAAAATGAAGATGGTAACACTCTGTCTGTTCCTCCTGGGAGTCTTAAACATATTATATGAGCCACCACTGCAGTGTGGACTGATCCGGGCAGGACTCCAAATGCTTTCCATGTCTGCCTTCTTATGTGGAGGCCAAAGTGGGACCCTTTGTGGGATCTCCCTTAGACTTCAGAGGCCTGGCTGCCTGTTGTCAGGCTGCGGGCCCAGGGCTGTGACTGGGGAGACAGGCTTTGCATGGGCGGTCTTGGGAGGGGCCTTTATCACGTGGCTGAGTGCTGCTGGATGAAGATACTCCAAATACTCCCTTGCATGGGATTAACCAGTGTGGACTGCAAAGCTTTCTTCTACCGAGCGCAGAATTCATTTCCCTGCAAGTGTCACACTCACTCCTACCTTGATTTAAAGCCTTGCTCTGCCTTGTTCTCACTGGCTGATTTTGGACAACTGAATCCCTCTCTCTGAGCCTCCCGGCTCACATGCTGGTACAGCCAGGGGCTTGCAGGGATTGGAGCAGCAGTGGCCTGGGCCTACTGTCCTTTCACAGAGAGGCCACTAACTGCTGCTGTCGTCTCCTAGCTCCAATCTCGGGAAGAGCCAGGGCCTCTCCGCTCCACTTCATCCTGAGTTAGTGCCCCAAGCAGGACAGCATGAGGAGGCTGTGGAAAAATGAAATCCCTGCTTCCTTCTTGACATTTTTGAAGCTTTAATTTTGGGGCTTGTAGTAAATCCAGGGAAGGCAGCTTTGTGAGGGAAGAGAAGTGAGGTCCCCGTTCAGAGATTTGTTTTCCAGCCTTCCTTCTCCACCAGCCCCTGACTCGAAGCACCTGAGGCGGGAGCCAGTGGCCCCAAGGCTCTGCTGTACTGTGGCTGCCTGGGGCCAGGTAGGAGCCCAGGGACGGTTACAGAAGCGGAGAGCAGGTGCCTCCCACGGCGCAGGCTCGGACCCCCTTGGTAGGTGGGAGGGAGGCCAGATTCCTTTGGAGCTGGGGAAGTAACTGATTCTGATAGCAGGGAGGGCCTGCAGGTCACAGTGACCATCTTGTGACACCCTGGGGGGGGGTTCACTCCTGGTGCATTTTTTATCTTCATGATTTAAATTCAGCATGATCCCTTCCACCCCTCGCCTTCAAAAGTCCAGATATTTTAAGGAAGAAAAATGACATGATTGTTATTACTTTTCCCTTGGGGCCGAGTTTAGGAGACCTCTGCTTTTCTGTGTTGTAGAAGAAAGATCACTGGCTACCTTGGGCTCAGATAAAAGGGGCTGCCAGTCTCTTCTTGAGTCCATCTGTGCTTGGCTGGTGGCCCAGGCAGGTCCTGAGGGCCACCTTGCTAGCCTCCCAGGCTAGTTCTAGCCTGTTTTGGAAGTGCCATGATGAGAGCGCTTCCCTTCCTCACCCGCCCCCCCGACCCCCCACCTCGGCTCCTCCTTAGAGAACCACAGTATCACAGCTCAAGGCTCTGCAGGACCAGAGCCACCCATTCTCACCGGGATCCCCCGAGTCCCGGGCCTAGTGCTTTTCAGGTGGAGGACACCACGTCACCTTTCGTATTTCAGTTGGCTGGCACGCCTGGGTAGACAGGGAGAAAGGGGGCGTGGAGAGAGGGGTCGGTCCCGCACTCCCACATCTGGCCGAGTGACATGACTCCCCCACATCTCACTGGGTTACACTTTCACAATCTTACTTTCACTCACAAAAGATATCTTTGGTTTTCAGATGCCCAATTGCCTGGGGTAGCAGGTGAGGAATGGGGAAGACGGTGGGCAAGACAGACATTTTAATTCACCTCAGACTGCAAGTTTCCCCATCCAAACCCCAAGTGCTCTTGGGTCTACTTGATGTCCTCTGAAGGTGGGCTCTGTCGTTGTCTGGTTCAGGCTTCCTTCCCTATTTGGGCGTTCCCGGGCTTTCCGTGCATTTATGATTCTCTGCCCTGAGTGTAGAAATAGCAGGATGGGTGGATTGGTTCAGGGCCTTTGGGGCAGCCACATGGGGCCTCTGAGAGTGGGAATCCTTTTCTAAGGAGGCTGGAGATCCTCACGTCTTTATGAGAGATAGGTGGAGTACTTGCTCTGAGAGGAAGGAGGGGAGAGGGGAAGGCGAGTGCCAGCGGTTCGGACAGTACCTCGGCAGCTGCTCCCAGGGAGGCTTGGCCGTGGGGGTCCCTTGCCATGCTGCCAGCCAGGCTGTGGAGAAAGACTCCATGCACATGCCCGCAGGAAGCCCTGACGGCACTGGTGGGGTCCCTGCCTACCAGTTCCACGAGGGCGTTTCTTGTGTGAGGAGAAAGGCTGAGAAGCAGGAGAGGTCCCAGCAAGCCCTGCTCTGTGTTCTGTGCAAACCCTGGCTGTGACCCCTCAGCTGAATAAAACTGAGGTGACCCCTGGCGTCCCCCAGCCTGTGAAGGCTGTCACAGGGCCAGTGGGCACAGGAATGCCTGTTGGTTTAGTCCCTCTTCCCACCTCCCTCTCTTTCTTTACTCCAGTGTCCAGTGGAGTTTGTGGGGCCAGTGGCCTTGAAAGAGAGACATTCCATGGTTCCCCTGCTTTGGCCTCACCATGAAAAGGCAGTGTTTGTGCTGATGGTGACATTTTCCAGGGCAGGCCAGAGGAAGGCAGCACTGGGACTGGCAGGCAGCCAGAACCCTCTTGGACAGAAATTGAATTACTAGTAGAGCCCTCTAGCCCTGGGAGAGAGCAAGATGGCCGTCCAGGTTGGCACCAGCCCAGCCTGGCAAGTAAGTGTGGCTGTGGGCAGGAAGTAGTCCCTGTGGGAAGTGGGAGTGGCCGGGAGCCCCTGGGGCCCATGCACTCCCTCAGCAACACAATCCTACTTCCCTGGGTTAAATTTATGCTCTCTACATCTTCTTGGCTCAACTCTCTGAATTAATATTAATATCCATGGGCACAGGGCTTGTGTGTACTCCTGTGCACGCAGACACCCTGCCGGATGAATAGAAGGAACTACTGGTGTTGGCCCAGGTTGGGAGACGCAGGAGAGGCCAGACAAGACCCCTCTGTCTGTGCAGCCTTCAGCAGCCCAGCGGCTCAAGCGCCCAGCCCCTGCACACCACAGGGATTGTTGTAAAGTGGTTTTGTGCTTAGAAAGCCATTGCTTCCACCAACAAGCTCCATCTCTCCTCTTAGTCACCTCTGCTTCTTCAGAGAGACACTGAGTAGCAGTTGAGGACTTATAAAAAAAAAAGTCACAATTTCTTTCTCAAAGAGATGCAGAGACTATGGCTAAAATAGGAGTTGGATTTTTTTTTTTTACTGACTTTATCCTTTCATGTTTATTGCCCACCGAGACCTTTGTTTTTTTCTTCTCCTGCCTTTCCCTTCCCTGCCCCTTTCCCTTCCTTTCCTCCTGCCACGCAGGATGCTGAAGAGCAGGGTGGCAATGATTAATCCAAGAAGAAGAAGAAAATATAGCTGTGTGCCTTTTCAACATGTAGTTGAACAGGTCTAAATTAGGGACTACAAAAAAAGCAAAGGAAATGTTGCTAGATAATGTGTGAGGGAGCATGGAAATATAGAGCACAGGAGGTGGGAGCAGGTGGGGAAGGCGGGCAGGGAGTCCTGCTCACTGTGCAGCACTTGGGGAGGCCAGCAGGCCACGCTCAGCAAGCAGCGATCAGTGCTTAGGCAGCGCTTTGCTCCTCTGCAGAGAAAGGGGAATCTGTCCATCTAAGCTACCCACCACTTACCTGCTGTGTGTCCACTCTGAGCGTTTCTTCTCTGAGAGCAAATGGGCACATTTCTCACTTGCCAAGAGTGATTGCTGCACGGACCAGTACTGGCTAAAGTGCTTGGCAAAGCCTCAAGTGCGTGCAAAGCAAGGCTCTAGGTACTGTAGGGGCTCGAAAAATAAAGCACACATAGGCCCAGGCTGCAAGTTGCTTTTTAGCTGCAAAATTAAATTCTCCCTTGGAATCCTGATCATATGTCAAGTATCATGTCTCTTGGGAAGGTGTATGTGTATCTGGGTCTCTGTTTTGGATGTGTATTCGTCAGTGGAACACTCGCAGGCAAAAACATCTGGTTATTTCCACCCTCTGGAGGCTGAGCAGAAGAACACAGGTGACCTCAGCCTAGCTGCTTTTTCTGTTTCTCTGAACACTGGCTGCCCTTGGAAGAGGAGCGTCTTTGCCTCAGAGGTAGCGAGACGATGAAGGCTTCCAGCTGGAGTGTGTCAAGAAGCCAGGGAGTACGAGGCCGTGTCTCTGAGTGCTGCTCTCCAGTCCCCCGGGGTGGAGGTGGGACAATCATCAGGGTCAACTGACTGTAGAAAGTGACCCACACGATAGCCTTGTCCAGGCCCTGCTGGAGCAGCAGAGGGGGTGGGGCGGGAGCTTGGTGCAGATTAGATGGTCTCCCACGGGGACCCCAGCAAGGTAAGCTCAGCATCCAGGAAGCTGTTCCCATATGGCTGGGGTGTGTGTGTGTGTGTGTGTGTGCGCGCGCGCACGTGTGTGCATGTGTGTGTGTGTGAAGCCCAAGAGTGTTTTCAGTAAACCTCTATTTGCCTTTGGTCAGGGGCTCTTCAGATCCTAGCTTCACGCTTCATTTGACTGCCAGTTGTCTGTACTGACAGCATCAGAAATAAGCCATGTGTTCCATCTCCCTTTTTCTCTGCACATGTCAAAGCCAGGTTTTGGCTTTCAGCTGTTCCCTGAGGAGGCCACACCAGGCTGGCTTGCAAGCGAAATGTCTGGCTTGGGAAGGCATCTTCCCGTGTGGAGAGATCGCATAGGGCTGGTCTAAAGCTTCTCTACAGGAGGCACTGGGAGGGTCTTCTGGGCCCATGACTCTGAGTAAGGGGGATTTGGGTGACCTGTGTGGAGAGGACTCAGGCTTGGTTGTGAATCTGGCCTTAAAGTGCTTGAGAGCTGGAAATGTCTTGTAGGGTTTGATTCACCCGTGACTGGGAAGCATGTGGAAAAACTCTTCAGAACCAAGCTGTCCATGAATGAAGGCTCACTGTGTCCTTGGCCGGGGTGGAGAGGAGAGAGAAGGCCGACTGATTTGGATTCTGTCAAGGCAGACTGGTGGCACTGTCCAAGCAGCTGGAAGGAGAACGTGAGGCCTCAGGCCCTCAGCTCCATGAAGCATGATGTTGGGAGCCCGAATGCCCGGTGAGCAGAGCTCTCCAGGGTCTTTTCACCCTCCGCTGTGTGCACTGTCAGATCCCTTCTCGGCCTGAGGCCGGCCTGCTGGACCTTCAGGAAATGGATCTTTCAGGAGAAACGAGGCCTGTCCACGTCACACAGCCAAGACTTCAACCAGCTCTGCTCCCCTTGCAAATCTTAAAGTTCAGTTTCCATAACTCTCTTTTTGTGGCCACGTTGTGGAGCATCTTCACCAGGAAGCCAAAAGCAATTCACTTTCTGTCTTAGTTACCTAAGCCCTGCTGTCTAAGCTCCAGGGGCCCCTCTGGGTGGGATGAGCCAGGAGGCTGCTGGGGTAGCAGGAAAGAGGGAGGTGGCTGTCCTGCCGTCCTGTGAGGAAGTGCAGGCCTGTGCAGCTTTCATGCAGGGCACAAAAACCTTAGCTTGGGTCAGGCGTGAGGCCCTGGGGAAAGCCTTGCCATTCTGCTGCTCTGCCCCAGCCAGTGAATCTGCCCTGGCTGTCTCATAGTCTTAGGACTCCATTGTGCTGGATTACTTTGGGGTCACTCGTGTCTATGGTATCCCTCCACCTGGAGATGTGATGCACGCATCTTCCAGGGTGGGCACAAGAAAAGGAAGATGTTCTGGCATTTTCTTATATGCTTTCTTGCCTTTACCTCCTGTCCCAATTCCTGTGAAACTCAGTCATAAAGGAATGACCGAGACAGTCGGCCTGCAGTGCTAGCAATGCCTATGGATGAGGAGTTTTCTTTTATGCTCTTGTACATTGACCCATTTGATCTCGGGGCTGAACCCCAGATTGCCTCTTGCTGACTGAACAACTAGAGTTTTGCCCTGAGCTGCTCGGCCTCGATGTGCAACACTGAGGCCAACATACTTTTCATGAGGTTAGAGAAAAGGGCTGCAGATTTAGGAAGTTGTGTGTAATGGTCTGAGGACAATATTTCCATTTGGCTTCCTCTGTTTTCTCTAAAAAGCAACCACAGCAACAAGCAAACAGCACGCCCATCCTCCACTCTGCCAGCTCACCTCCTCTTTCAGGTGTGATGTGATTGTAGTCTTGGTCTATAGGTGCGCGCGTGCTCTCTGGTTCTGTCTTCTAGGAATGCTCGTTTCTCCCAGGTGTCAGTTGTGACTCTTAATGTGAAAAGTGCTGTGATGTTTCTGCCCAGTCCAAGAGCTATGTCAAGATCTCTTGATGTTTCAGTATTGGAGATGTGGCTGTGCCCCGTCTCCTGCCACCCTAAGGGGACAGGCTGCTGTATTGTGAATGTCTCCAGGAGGATGTAAAGGTTGGAAATAGCCCACATCTGGATGCCACCGGCTCACTGGCCCAGGACTTGTCTGGAGAGAGAAACCACTGCTCTTCACTTAGAAGGCTGCAGAAGGGCTGCCGTGGATGGGACCCTCTCTCCCCCTGCCCTTCCTCCCGGCCTCTTGGGGCCTCTGGGACGGGGTCTCAGAGGGGTCATGACCGCAAGCTGATGAGATGCTGATCAATGTGGGTATCCCCTGGATATCCTGGTCCCTTAGTGGGACTCTTGCACATTCATAAAGAATGAGCCACAAGCCCCCTGTCTCTTTATTGCTGTGGTTAGTATCTTGTTCTGTGATTGGTTAGCAGTGTTGACGACCCACGTAGCAAATCTTTTGTCTGCAATTTAGAGAATGTGTAATCAAATAAAAGGCTTTAAAACTCCTGGAAACTCTGGGTTATTTTTCCTACTAATCTGTAGAAGACCAACTGCACATGTGTGCACTGTGCCCGAGTGGAGACCTTTCATGTTGGGTGTAGAGTGGGAATGTGTGGTGAGTGTGTGCATGGTGTACATTGATGCTAGAGAAACCCTGGGTACTTGTAAGAGGATTCAGAGCCATCTTACACTGGTTCTGGGGAAGCCGCCACCCCTGCCTGGCAGCTTTCACGTGCACAGCAGGTATCACAATTTCAGGCCTGAATGGAGAGCTTCACGATGTGGCAGCTCATCTGAGGGCGACTCCTCTGCTAAAATCTCAGGGTTTTCTAAAGTCAGCTCACTGGAATTAATGGCCCAGGGAAGGTCAGGACTCAGAGAGGAGCATGTAGGGCTGAAAGGCCTTGGGTTCAGGGCCCTCTAGAAGTCAGCCCCTCCTCTCTCCAGTCTTCCCTTCCTCCTTCGCTCTCAGGCCTTTCATAAGAGGCAACAAGATGGCTGCCCTGGGCAAGAAGCAAGAAGCGGCACAGAAGCTACGCCTGCCCCCAAGAGTCTCCAGAGTCTGCTTCACAACAGCCTTAAAGGAACAGCTTCTGGGTTCAGGACTCCTGTTCCACATGGGGATTGGTTTCCCTGGGTGCAAGTGAAATTCAGTTTTCCAAATGAAAAGAAAGACAAATAAATAAATAAATAAATACATAAATAAATAAATAAATAAATAAAGCCTTTGCCATGAGCTAGGTGCTGGGAACACAACGGGGAAGATAAAGCCCCTGCCCTCATGACCCCCACAGTCTTGCCAGGAGATAGAGACAGTAGTACAATGGACAATGGGCTAGGAATAGGGTGTGGGTAGGGGAGTGGAAGGCGGGGTCTCAGTGTGTGCCTCCAGTGGGAATCCACCTTGTGTGTTTCAGCAGGGCACAGGAGGTCACGGCAAGGTCACTTGTGGCTGCTCCACTGAGTGTGTGCTCCCTGTTCTTCAGAGTCATTCCTGAGCCTTCAGGCATTGCAGCTGTCAGCATGAGGCGGCCTGTTATTCCAGCAGCAGAGCCACTGATTACTGCTGCAGACATGGGCCGTGGAGCAAGCTGTTGAACCTTCTCTGAAAGAGAGTGATGTCCACGTGCAGGGGCTAGAGAAAAAAGGCTGGGCTTTTGCCCAGGGTGGCCGCGGGTGGCAGCTGGGCTTGCAGTGCTAAACTGCTGACTCCAGCAGTGTGAGGGCCTTGGGCTCATAACAAAGTCCGGCCAGGAAGAGAGGACAAACACACCCACATCCACACACTCATCTGCACTGACAGCTGTGTATTCTTCTGCTCTAACGCCGGGGACCACAGCCTTGTGCCTCAGTCCTCTGGGGACTGAACATTGTTCCTCCTAAAACCCGAGTTGCCGTCCCCTTTCCTGGGTCCTGGTGTCAGGAGGTGGAGACTGGGAAGGTGATTGGCTCCCAGAGGCAGAGCCCACACTACAAATCAAGGAGGCCCGGGAGAGGCTTCTGTTCCCTTGTCATGGGAGGTAAAGTGGGGTGGTTGTGGGTGTGAGCAATGGGCCCTCACTAGACCCCGAGACTGCTGGCATCCTGATCTTGGACTCACCAGCCTCCAGAACTGTGGGAAAGAATTTCCACACTTTCTAACCCAGTTTAAGGTATTTTGTTCCAGCGGACCTAAGACCTAAGACAGTCTCTTTCTACCAGCTGCTGAGAAAAAGGCTTTGGTCTGCTGGTCCTAGAAGAGTCACTAACAGACCAGAAACTGCTGTCTGTTGGGGAAGTTGGCAGGATGGGAGAGGGAGGGGAAAACTGGAGGGAGCCAAAGGACATTCAGTCTGGCAGAGAGCAGAATGGATTTCCTGTGCGCTGTCCTTGGTGAGAGGGAGGACCACGGAATGGTGATGAGTTAGGGAGGGCAGACCAAGGGGCCAGAGACAAGTGCCTAATGTTACTGCCCGCGGTAGGAACATCGAAGGTGTGAGGTGTAGCAGGGATATAACACGGTTCTTGCTCCTTGGGTTAGCAGAAAGGCTGCTGGAGAGAAACCAGAAGTTCTAGGTCTCATAGTATCTAGCTGGGTGACCTTTGATTTTTACAGATACAGGCATGAGGCTCGGTGAATTTAGGGCTGCTAGATTCAGGTAGGTTTGAGCAAAGAGCGAAGTGGATCATGGGATACATGCACACAAATGGCCATGCCTGTCCTTCAGTCCCCAAGTTTGGCCAAGTCAGAGACCCTCTAGGGAGCCCGATGAAGCCCATCTCCTCACAGTGTCTTGGGGTGGCATGAGGCTTAGACTGGTCCACAGAAGTGATCTTCTGAATCGATTCTGTAGAGGCTGAGAATTCTGGGATGGACTTGCAGAAATCCCAGAGGCCCTCGGGACAGGGCTGGAAAGAAGGTTCCTGAGCTCCACGCTTCCGCAGAAATCACTGGCAAGCCCGGCTATGGTTTGTTGTGTCTTATTGTAGATGGTTGTGTTGCTTTAAAAGAAACAGAAGTTTGAAACCATCTTGGGGCTGGGTGGTAGATGGGGACATGCAGTCCCTTGAGGCTACTGAAAGCAGTGGGAGGAGGAGACCTGACTGGACTAGAGGACAGGACACACTCTCTTCTCCACTGCTGGGGAGAGCTGGCCTCCACCATGCTTCTGCCATGAATTTCTCTTAGCCACAGTGGAGGGGCACTGATTCCACACCACACCAGGAGGTGTCATTTTGTCCTCTCCTGGCAGGTCCCTGCAACCTGCAGGGCTCACGGGCCTGCTCACCCCCACCCCTGACTCCCCAGTGCCCCGCTGTCACAGCACGGTCATGAGCCTCAGCCTAGCTGTGGCAGAACAAAAGTGTGTCCCCAAGGCGGGTGGGTTGAGAACGTTCGCACTAAACTTTAGGTAATTAGCATTGTTAATGCTCGCTCTGTGATATTACAGCTGTGAACCTCATTAAAGTGTTCTCCAGGGGGAAGCGAGCCAAGATTCAGGTGTCAGCTCTGCTCTTCCTGTAAGCAACCGCCTGCCATCTTTGAGCCTCTGCTCAGCAGCCTGGCTCCTTCGCATCCCTCCTCCTGTGCCCGCTCTCTGTCTGCTGGCATCTGGGCTAGGCCTGCTTCCCTCAGCTGGGACTTGCCCCCCCACCTCACCCCCGCTTCTCTGGCGTGCAAAGCCGCTGCTTGCTCTTTCCCCACCCAGAGAGAAACGTGCCCACTGCAGAGAGCCAAAGGGCTGCGGCTGGTCTTCGCTGGCTTAGACACAAGGTTGAAAGAAAGGATTCTGTGCTGCAGGCTGGGAACCTGAGCCTGTCCCCTGCAGTAGTGGAGCATTGTATCCAGGGCTTTTCCCTCCTGTCTCCCAGAAAACCCAAGACCCTGTGTGCCTCCTCCTGGCTGGATTTCCTGGGCTCGACTGGCATCTGCTGTGGCAAAAGAAACCCGACTCCCTCTGGCTTTAATTTCTGGGATTCCTGATTCCGGAGAGGGGAGGCAGGGGACTGACTATTTGCCAAACAGAGAAATGTGAGATGCTCTTGAACCCCCTTGAAACCTTGAGGAAGATAATGGCTGCCCCTCCAGGGACTAAACACAGGCTCAACCCGAAGCAGAGAGGGAAAACATAATTCCAGGGAGATTCCCCGGGGGAGGAGCGTGCAGGAAAGTCTGACCAGGGCCTGGAGCCTTCCTTGTCTCCCTTTCCAGCTTGCAAACCCCTGATCCTTTGTGTCCACAGAGGTGCCCAGAGGGGTCTTGGAAGCCACTTTTAATAAGCAGAGCCATATTGCACGACTGCTGACTTAGAGGATGCACCCTGCTTGGTACCAACATGAGACTCTCCCAACAGAAAGAGTGGAACAGTTGAGCGGAATAGCAAAGCCCCCTGGCGAGTTTAATTCAGCATGGGATGACTCACATAGGTCCCATGGGCATACAGGAGGGGAGACCGTCTAAGGAGTCTTCCTGGGTAGAGGCCCTGGAGCACAGCCACAGAGGGTGTGTAGGTCTTTGATGGCAGTGATTTAGGCTTTCCAAGCGGAGGGAGTAATGTGAGCAAAGAGCCCCCCACCCTGAGGGGGTGGATATTGGCCTGGGAGCTGTTCCTGGGCAAAGATCTAGGGCAAACTGACCTACGGACCCTGGCTGTCCTATGACTGCACAAAAGATGCCCTTCTGCAGGTATCAGCTGATGCTGAGGGCTTTCAGAGTATTTAACCTGTGAGAAATATACCCAAGGTCTTCTAGCATCTGCCTGCCATTTTGTTCGATGTGTGGCTCGGATCCTGAACCCAGATGCCCCCTCACTAGCCTCTCTGCCTTCCCCTGAAACACAGCCCTGTAGCTACTCTCAGCTCCTTAACCCCTCCTTTGAATCTTGGCCATGGTTTCTCATAGTCCTTCTTCCCCAAAACGAAGCACTCCAGTCTGTCATTTCCTATTTTGTCCATGTATGAGAGTCGTGTTCTCCTCACTAGGATGCCACCCGAACTCCTAAGCTCCAGTTAGTGCGCACACACACACACACACACACACACACACACACACTCCACCTACAAACATTTTAGAGGTTCATCTCAGCTCCCCACTGCTGTGGAGCCTCCTCTGACTTAGGTCTGGCCACAGAGCCCCCCCACTTGTTTGGCCTGTATCCTTTTTAATGCCAGGAGCCTTTGTTTGGCTGTCTTGCCAGCTTTTCCCTTCAGACCACCCTCTTTGAGGGCATAGACTGTGTCCCTGATTTGTTATTGAATCTCACTACGCTGGGACTTGTTCAACAAATGAACAAATGGGTAGAGAGATGAACACTTGAACAAGTGAGAGAGTAGTAACTGAATGACTGAGAAAGATCAAAGAAAATGAGAGCAAGGTGAGGAACGGAGCATGGCTACCACACAGACATAAGTCCTTGCCCTCTGTGGCAGGACCCCGGCTCAGTCAACAGCTTTGTCCTCCTGGCCCTACAGGGGAAGGCAGCTCTGTGGGCTGGGAGGAGAATGGGCAGCTGGCCTTTACCCATACCTCTCCGCTGGGTCGCTACAGCCCACTTAAAACCCAAATCCTTCAAGTCTCCCTGCATTATTAAACAGGATCTATTTTAAGTGGGCCACCCTAGGTTCCTCTTAAAGGAAATCTACTATGCACTTAAAGAAATAATAAATTATGAAAATGATCTCCATATTTCTATGGGGGCAGAAAGACCAGCTTTCTTCTTAAAGAACTCATAAAGGACCCGGAAAAAATACATTATTAGCTCAGTCCCTAAACAGGCACCCCCAGGCAAAATCTATTTAGCAAGAACACCTAAAAGTACAGGGTTTAAAGCTGGTGGTTTACAACTACCCTTTGATTCTAAAGGTCTAGGTACGAATCAAGGTCTGCCTTTCTCCTGCTGAACCCAACTTTGGAGGGGGGCAGAACACAGCTCCTGGGATGATCTTTTAGTTGTGTTATAAAATCATTAACTTTCCTCTAGTTGTGCCATTTAAAAATATACACTGTGCTCCTGTATGCTTTTAATTATGTCTTGAGGCCAAAATTATGGCCCTTGGGAATACATTTCTAATTACATAATGGAAGTCAGTAAAAAAAAATACACTCAGCTACAAAAATCATTGGACTCTAACCTTTGGGGATCTGTTTGTTCACTGGAGGCAGCTACGAGGAAAGGTCATCCCTGCCTCAGTGCACCCAAAGAAGCCAGTCCACCTTTGGGGCTCAAGGATGCATGGTGGAAAGTGTCCGTATCACTCACAGGCTGGCCGGTTGGTGGCAGGCCTCTCATATAAAGTTATGATAGTTTTCTCCTCTGTGTAATGGGGATGATGATATGTATTTTCACAGTTACAATGAAGATGAGACACAGTCACACCTGTACAGTTTGGGGAACATACTGCACTTCCTGCTCACTCTTATTTGCTCACACCTTGCCCACCACTTAATGACATGTGCCAATATCTTGAATCTAGATGAATGGTATGATGCTGCTCTCCGGTAAGAAACTGGTGGGAAAATAGGGCAGAGAGAAGCTCACAGGCTTGGGAGTCAGGGGAAAGTGGCTTTGCCTCTTTTTCACTTCTTCATGGAGAAAGTGACACCTGTCTTCTATCTTGTGCTCGTGGGAAGACTTGATGAGACAATGTAAGAAAGCAAAGCTCTTGGGCCTGTAGCTGGCGCACATGAGCCTCACTTAATAGTGCCACTGCGTCCCAGAGTCAAGTTTACCCATGAAAACTGAGCGGAAAGTGGCAAAGGCCATAGGCAGTGTGACCCCATGCTGGCAGAGTTCAGCAGGGAGAGGGCTCAGCTGGAGAGGAACCAGGAAAGGCCTTAGAGTGGAGGGCCCCTGACTTGTGTGCACTTTAGGTGATGGGAAGAGGAAGAACTGGCCCTGATGGCATTTGGGGAGACAGGAAAGAGTGACTGGTTGTCCAGGTTGGCTCTTGTGCAGGGAGGTTTGGGAGGCTGAGGCAGGAATGCCTCAGCTGAGATTTGACCTGCAAAGCCTCCAATGAGGGCCCTGTGGCAGGGCAGGATAGGGAGTCACTGAAGGCTCCTGAGCTGGGCCAGCCTGAGCCTCTGCAGGGCGTGAGGGAGCTGCAGGCTGCAGCCCCTTTGCTCTGCACCTGTTTACCCAGGAACTGGCTCCCTTCCTTTCCCGCCCCTTCCTGTCCTCTGCTCATCTTTCATGCGGCTAAAGCAGCCTGGGGGAGGGCTGGAGATAAGCCCAGGGGAGCTGTGCTGGGAGCAGGTGGTCCGTGGCCGGAGCAGGTGACAGCTCGGTCCTGTAGCACCTTCCCCTGTCTCTATTGTAGGCATGAGGAGGGGCAGCTGGTCAGGTGGAGGAGCGAGGCCCGGGTCCTAAACTCAGAATGTGAGCATGAAAAAGACTTCTGGATAGCCATCCTGCAGTCCATGGGCAGGCTATGGGGTCCTTGAACTTGCCTATAAAATTGTGGTGTGTGGTGTGCGTGTGAGTGTGTGTGTGTGTGTGTGTGTGTGTGTGTGCACGCGCCTAGATTCCTTCAGGGGGTCTGTGTCACCTCAAAATATATATACACCTCTTGTCAGTGCAACCCTTAATATTCCAGATGAGGATACTGAGGCCTGGAGAGGGCAAGTAGGTTGCTAGTTCCACAGCTAGTTAACTGCTAAGGGGGCAAAGCAGAGGAGGACAGTGTTAGGGGAGCAGAAGTGGCTGGGAGCTGGCCCAGGGCTGGAGACAGAGGACAGGGGGAGGGTGGCAGAGGAGGACAGCCCAGACCTGCCCGGGGATTAGCCATCTGTGTGTTTGGTTGGGGCCAGTCCTCGCCAGGACACCCGATCCCCTTCTCCAGGTATTGTTCAGGTTCTTTCCCAGGGTTGGACTGGGGGTGGGGTGGGGGGAGATGGCAGTAACAAGTTGACTCTGTGTGTGGAGGTCGGGGTGGCGGGGGGTGGGGAGAGGAGAGGGAGGAACAGATAAATAGAGGAGGAGACTGAGAGCACATAGACAGGGCGAGCCCCTTTCTCGGCCTTCAGAGGGGACCTTAAGCTTCAGGAAATCTCAGGGCCGTGACCGATGAGGACACAACTGAGGCCTTGACTAAAAATCTCCTGGAGGCGGTTCCAGGAGTATGAACTTGAGGGAAGAGTGTGAGAACCCCAGGATGGAAAATGGTCTTGAACTTGCCATAAAAAAGTCTTATTAGTCTCTCTTGAGCCCTCTGTTCTCTCCCACTCCTGTCAGGAGGCCAGGACTGGCTGTGAAATCAGGCTCTGGCTGCAGGAAGGGCCCTCAGGGTCCAGTGACCCAGTGATTTTCAAATTGTGCTCTAAGGATAAATAGGAGCGGAAGCCTGAGGGGCTCACTGACCCCTATCCCAGGGCCATTTCAATCCGAGGGGCACCATTTTTACTGACAGGCATTCCACCTAAGATCTGGTTGGTGAAAAAGTCCTTTGACTGAAACACAAATTCTAATCCTTCTGCCCGGCTTCCCAGAGTTTCATAGGAGGGACCATAAAGGCTTGGACTCAGGAAATTCAGGGCTTCCAACTCCAAGACCAGCTATTTGGTCTTTTCCTTCAAACCAGAACTAGAGAAGCCAGGAAACTGAAGGCCCTAGGGATGGGCTGAGTTTTTTTTTGGGGGGGGGGCGACCAGGAAAAGGGAGCTGCAGTGAGCCCCTGGAAAGAGCAGCAGCTCTCTCACCAGCCCAGACTGGAAAAGTGTGGCCCAAATTAGGAGCCTGGATCAGGCAACTCGCCTCTCCTTCTGCCCAGCAAAGAAACTGCAGCAGGGTCAGGAAGAGGCCCTCTGTGTTGCACTGAAGGGGTGAGCTCTTTGTTTCCTCAGCCAGTGAGTTGGGGTGACTCTTTGTCCTTGTCAGCTTGGTGTGAAGCTTTGACAAGCCTGTCTCTTCTCCAAGGCTGCAGAGACAGATGAAAGCAGCCCAGCCTGCTGAGCTGAGGGGTTTAAACAGAGGTAGCTCTGGACAGCTGTGGAAGGCCTCATTTGCATATATGCAAATGACGCCTGGCTCCTCTTTGCCCGGCATCATCCAGGCAGATCCAGGTGCTGTTGGAAGAGTTCCAGATCCTGCACTGAAATTAGTCTCTTGAAGGGATGTTTTGGTCTCCTGATATGAAAATTCTTTTGCGCTCTTTCCAAGACACTGGGACCCTTCCCAACCCCCAATTCCAGCCCTCTTCCCTTCATTTAGCTCTCATGCTTGGAAACTCAGCGAAAGAAGCAGATTTGAAGTGGCCACATTAGGAAGGCAGAGTTCTAGGTGCTGGTCCTGGCCGTGTTGTGGTTCCGCATGTGGGAAAGCCTCCTGACTTCTTGTCACAGTGCCTCTGACGGGTGAAATGGGGAGTTCAGGGTCTCTTCTGGCCCCCTCAGTCTGCCAATGTTTGTGACCATCTTTTGCTTATAAGTAACAGAGGCCCACTCAAGGCCACTAACTAGAAGCAGAAAGACATATTAGGAGGACACAGAAAGTCTCAAGGACACCATCGGTGAGAACGGAGGGGGCTGCAGGGGGGAGGGAGGAGGGGGTGGGGAGAGCTGCCCTTTTCTTCCATCTCTCCTCACAGCTCAGTTCTGGGCCACTGCTTAATCTTCTCTCTGAAGACTAAGTTTTCTCTGCTCTTCAGTGTGTATGGTAAGAAACAAATGCCCCCACACACCCAGGTCCACGAAAAATGAGCCACAGAGCCTGTGTTCAAATGTCTGTCAGGGGCCTGATTCCAGATTGCTGGAGAGAACGTCTATTAATTTGGCTCACAGTCAGGTGGGCACTCCTAGTCCTATCAGTCACAGTCAGGGGTTTGGAACATGTAGGAAAAACATGGCGGCCTGAGCTGCTGGGCAGACAGGCAATGTTACACTGCACAGAATTCCAGTGAGAGATACAGAGACTTTGTAATGAGCTAGACTCTGTGCTAAGGATATTTCAGACAATAGCTACCAAACCACTGCGTTAGATGGTATTATTATCACCTTATATCCTCATAACTATTCCTTGAAGTGGGTTCCATTATTCTATGCTTTTCATCAGATGGGGAAGCTATGGGCTGGTGAAGTTTAGAAATTTGCCTAAAGAGGTGTTGGGAACCTACGGCATGAATCCTGCAGCAAGCTGTTTGTTATGATTGAAAACTCCAAAAATTCACCATCATGGATTTAAAGTCCTACAGTTCCTGTAAGGCAGAGCTGGGATTCTCACCCGGGTCTGTCTTAGTATCTTGCTTATGTTCTTTAAAGTAATAACTTCTGTCTTGTAGAGACCTCTTATGAAGAGTAAGTGATATAAAAAAAATCACAAGTGCTTACCAGAGTGCTTAGCATGTAGTAACTACTTATTTACGAAGTGGTTCTTTGGTCTGTACTTGAAACCTCTAAGAATTCCCAGTATCTGTAAGGACAGTCAATTCTACTTTGAGGCAGCTGAATATTGAAAGGTTCTTTAGTTCCTGAACTGTTGGGCTGGACTGAAATGGACTCTGAGTAACTTCTACCTACTGTTCCTACCCTCTCTAAAATGCCCATGTCCTAATTCTCAGAATGTGTGACATGACTCAGCAAGGGAGATTAAGGTTTCAGATGGAACTGGAATTTCTAATCAGCTGACTTTAGAAGAGTGAAATTAATTTGGGTTACACAGGTGGGCCCAGTAATCACAAAGGTCCTTAAAAGATGGAAGAATGAGGCAGAAGAGTCAGTGTCAAACTTATGTGATATGAGCAGGGCTTGACCCACTATCGATGGCTTTGGAGATGGAAGAGGCCACAAGCCAAAGAATGCCAGCATACCCTAGAGCCCGGAAAAAGCAAGAAAATGGACTCTTTCTTGGGTTATCTAGAAGGATATGCAGTCCTGCTAGAACCTTGATTTGAAGAACTCTGACCTTCAGAACTGAAAGACAATGTGTATTGTTATTAAGCCACTTTGATATAGCAGCAAACAACCATACCAAACCAAAATGAATGAAGGGATATTTCAAGCAAATCAGGTCCTTGAAATTAGTATTCTGTTCCCCTGAGGGTCTTTTCTTCTAGGCTGCACAACTCTGGTTGGTTGAAGTACTCCTCACATGAATGTTTTAAAGAATTCAAGCCACACCAGAACCATGATGAAATTGTTACTTGTCAGTTAGCAGCTTTAAGCAGTCAGCTCTGTGGGTGACTGTCCACAGAGGTAGGCAGCACAGAATGCATCGAGCCTTGATTGCCAAGGCTTGTGTCTGTATGGGCTGCATGGTGTTTTGGTGCAGACAGAATGCAGGTATAATTTATCATATCTCTGCCTCTCTCAATGCCCTGCTAAATGCCAGGGTAACCTTTAAAGAAGGCAGAGGCCATCAATTAAATAAACAGATCCTTTGATAGTGAAAAGAAGTGTAAACATAGGCATGGGCTCATAATTTACTGGTGGTAAACCAGCTTTATTCACTTGGTGGGCTGTTTCTTATCCGCACAAAAGAAAAAGGAGGAAATCCATCACAACAATATGAAGACCTTCATAGAACCTGCTAAATACCAATGCAGCTTACAGAAAAGGGTCTGGAATCTACTTCCCAGATTAAACTTTTTTTTTTAATGAAAAGGTTGCATTTGAGTCTACCTGGAATGATTTTAGGCAATGCTTTTAGATATGTAGGATGGATTAGATGACCTTTGGATAGTTCGTCAGCCTTTTAATTCCAGGATTGAAAGGTTGTGATTTATGTCTACATGTTCTCACGATTAAACCATATATACAGGTAGCTTAATACAGACAGAATAATGGACTGAAGAAGTATATTTAGTTCCAGTGGCCTGAGGATGTCTATGACATACTCAACAAAACTGGGGTGGGGATTAATATTGTTAAGGTCAGAGTGGTCATTTTTGGACACACAAGGGAAAATCATTCATAAAATTTCAGCATTTCTCTGTATCTTAGTTCCTCTGTAATGGGTAGACAGAGAGAGAGAGAGAGAGAGAGAGAGAGAGAGAGAGAGAGAGAGAGAGAAAGAGAGAGAGAGAGAGGAAGAGAGAGATAGAGAGAGATGATTATTAGAAAATAAAACACCCTTAGAACTCTCCCTGAATCATTTTTTAGAAAATGAGTTTATTGGTACATTTTACATATACATTATGATTGCATTCAACATTAACAATTTGTGCCTGTACATGACATATCTTGATTCTCATTTTTCACTTTTCCCTGCCCATTCTACCACCCAAACTCTCTATCTACATAAGCTTTGTTGCCATTTTTTTTTTGTTTTACCATCAATTTTTTCTTTCCCTTCTTTACTTTCCCCTACCCCATTTCCCCTTTTCTCTTTGGATGTTTTCTTCCTACTTTACAATATCTATCATACATTCTGGACCTCATTTACACCTTTAGTTTCTAATACTAGAGAAATGATATATTGTATTTACATATCTGTGTCTGATTTATTTCACTTAAAAGTATGTTCTCACGATATAACCATTTGAGTATAGGTGACTCAAATTTATTATTCTTTATGATTAAGTAATACAACCTGCCAAAAATTAAAGCTAGATCCATGTTTTTCACCATGCACCAAACTAAAATCAAAGTGGATTAGAGACCTAAATGTTAAAACAGAAACACTAAACCTGCAAGAAGACAGGTTAGGGAGAAAGAACTCTTGGAGACACTAGCATAGGAAAAGACTTTATGAACAAAACCTCAACAGCATGGGAACTAGCAGAAAGAATCAACAATTACTATCTCATCTTACTAAAAAGCTTCTGCACAGCAAGAAAAACCACCAATGGAGCAAAAAGACAATCTACAAATTGGGAAAAAAGTTTTACTAGTTATTCCTCAGACAAGGGACTACTATGTAGAATATATAAAGAACTTTTTAAAAAATCAGCTCTTCCAAATTTAAAGACACAATTCAAAAATGGGCATCTGAAATGAATAGATATTTTTCAGATGAAGAAATAAAGGCAGCAAAGAAACACGAAAAAATGTTCAACATCACTGGTTATTCAAGAGATGCTGATGAAAACAACACTGAGATTTGGTCTCACTCCACAAAGAAGGGCTGCTATCAAGAAATCAACCAACAACAAATGCTGGCATGAGTGCTGAGAGAAAGGAACTCTTCTCCACTGTTGTTGGGAATGTAGAGTGTGCAACCACTGTGGAAATCAGTGTGGAGATTCCTCAAAAAGCTAGGATTACAGATCACATTTGACCCTGCTATTTCCTTGCTGGGTATACAAACAAAAGAATTAAAAGAATAATACCATAGCAACACATGTACACCCATGTTGATAGCAGCTCAGTTTGTAATAGCTAAATCTTGGAAACAGCCCAAATGCCCATCATTCAAAGACTGGATAAAGAAGATGTAGTAGTATTTTTTTTAAATAAAGTTGAGTATTACCTTGAATCATTTTTGGAAGGTGCCATGCTTAGTCAAGACTATGGAAATATGACCCTTAAGGGCAACTCAGGCACTATTTCTGGATGGCTTTCAAGCATGGCCACTGGCCACAGAAATTGGCTTATAACATATTGGAAAGATTTCAGGTTTCAGGGTGGAAGGGAACACGTGTGGGCAGAGACTGAATCTAGAGGAGTGGCCATCAGAACCGACTCTGTTTTGGTACCCATACTGTGAGGGGATCCTTTACACCAGACAGAGCCTTACTTTTTGGCACAGGTGTATCTGCATTTTCATACCCATCATGAACCAGAGGAAGAGTGATCAGCCGCAGAGGCAATTAATTAAACAGAACTAAGATTTGCCAATTAACTTTTAAAAGTAACAGGAGTTCAGGAGAGGAAGTGGTTTCTCATAGCACAGCCAATGAAAGATGATGTGGTGTTATCAAAGCTATTGGGTAAACAGCAAAAAGTTTTTAATCCCCACTTTACCCACACAGCTATGATAGCCTAACAATAGGAGCCTTGGGAGTCCAAAAAAGGGGCAGAATCAGTACGCTCTGTGTCAACAATAAATAGAGCTTGTTAAGATCTTTCTAGAAGCGGTAGGTTAGCTAAAGAATCTTACAGAAGTTTGCCCAAGGTTACAGTGTGACTCAGCCTTATTTGCCTTAAAGTCATAACTAAGGAGAATTGTATTTGCTCCCTCAGGTGTGTTTGAGCACCCAGTGAGAATGGCCCTGTGGTAGAAAAGGAAGTGAAAGCCTGCACTGGGGTGGACAAGACAGGACAGGACAGGACTGGAGGTGCTAGGTTTAAATCTTTGTTTCACCATACGTGAGTTATTGAATTGTGGAAAAATTACTTTACCTGCTTAGGGCTCCTCTGTAAAGTAAGTCAAAATACTTCCATGTTATAAAGACAAGTAACTGGTTTCAGGAAAGTAGACTACTAGTTTCCTGGGGATTGGGAGATCTTGGTTCTGGTCCTGCCTCCATTATCAACCCATTTCAGGGCATACTCTCATTTTCCTCTTACATAGAATGGGGTGTACCTGGTGCACATACACTTTGCTGATGGTAGGTATCCTCTGGGTTGTTTAGCTTCAGGCTGTTCTCCTGAAGGTTCTGACTCAGAAGAGGTAGGGTGGGCTCAGGAATTTGTTTTTTATTACTGAGGATGTTTGGGAAAGACTGAATTAGATTCCTGTCTCCTGAATTTATCAGATCACATGGGTAATGATGTAGGTATGAACTGTAGACTTTAGGACCTTGAGCATTTTTCTTTTTTTTGAGACAGGGTCTTGCTTTGTAGTTCAGGCTGGCCCTGAGCTCACTATGCCCACGCAAGCCTCGAACTCAGCAATCCTCCTGCCTCTGCCTCCCGAGTGCTGGGATTACAGGCGTGAGCCACCACGCCTGGCTCCTTGAGCATTTTTAAACCACCACATTATATGAGCAGGTATGTGTGGTACACATTAGTTTAACTGAACTTTGGTGTCAAAGTGTTGAATATTTCCCCTTAGAGATGATGGTCAGCTAAGATGCACAGGTCTGGTCATAATGCACACAAAAATCTGAGGTCCTTCCACCCAGTTAAGAGAGGACTGTTGCCTCCACCTCTTCCTAGTGTTTTGAGTCAGCCTTCTCAGTTCTTTTCTGCTATAGTTTGGTTCTGAAATGTTCCCAAAAGGCCCATTGTTAAAGGTTTGATTGTCAGTCTGTGGTGCCATTAGGAGATGGTGGAGCCTTTGGAATGTGGCGCCTAGGGGGTCATTGAGAGTGTGGCCTTTACACCATGAGGGTGTGGACTCACTGATGGTGTGGACATTGCAGGTGTTGTGAGATGCTGGTCTCCTCCTTTTGCTCTTGTTTTCTGTTCTCTTGCCATAAAGTGAACAGCTTTGCTTGTCACACTTCTAGCTATAATGTCCTGTTTTGTCTCAGGTCTGAAAGCAACAGGGCCAAGTGAGGTTCTACTGGAGCCTCCAAAACTATGAGCCAAAAGAAACCTTTTCTCTTTATAAATTTATTATCTCAGATATGAGATCCAGTAACAGAAAACTAACACTTTCCCAGGATCCTATCCCCTCTCAACACAACCCAGTCATTAAAGGATTAACACCTGACAGGGGTGGGTTGGGGGTGGGGGTGTGTCTCAGGACCTTGTCTATTTGCTACCTGGCTGAGGCACCTCTTCTGTCTCATAGTACCTGTGCTACAATGGTTGTGAAATGTTTAACCATAATGCCTGCTTCCCCTGATTTAGAAAAGAACCAAGCTTTAGACTCCAGACTTTGAAGATCGAAAGTAACTCATGTATTTACTAATTTTACCCTCACTTTTATTTGGTATTAGTAGTTGGCTTCTGTTTCTCCTGGGGAGGTGGGAGAACTCCTAAATCCTTCTGAGAATATGTGTGTTACACCATTAGTTTTAAGGGTGACTTTTTGACTCATGTCAACATGGGAGAAGGCTTTACACTGACAGTTATGTTCCTTCCAGTGATCAAGGCCCCTGAAAGGTCCCCATGACTGTACAGCTCTTTGTGAATCAGGAGGACTGGAGTGAGATTTAGTACATCACTTCCTGCCAATCACAGCCCAGGGGATCATTTTACTGGTTTATACTCAACATCATTATCTTTTTAGAGCTATCTTTTTAAGGTTCTGTATTGTACTATCACAAGATCTGTATTGTGAAATCCATGGAATTTCAGTGGTGGTGTGGCCATAGAGTTTAGGAGTTCCAAGAACAGACTTCATAATCAGGCTGCGGAGTTCTAACTTTTCCCACTTATACCCTACAGCAAATTATTCCTTAACTTTTCTAGGTCTTTGATTCTTCCTCTGTATGATTTGGATAACAAGAGGCCTGGGTCAATCTCTCAGGGACTTTTGTGAAAGTTAAGTGAGATTTTGCAAGTAATGTAATGAGAAGAGCATCTGATTTTGGTGAAAGAGCTCAGTAATGTTACCTGAAGACAAAGTTGTTCTGTAAACAGCTAGAGAGAAGGGTGGGGGATAAAGCTCAGTGGTTCCAGTGTCTGCCTTGCAAGCACAAGTCCCAAGTTTGATCCCTGGGAGGCAGAGGCAGGAGGATTGCTGAGCTGGAGGCTTGCCTGGGGCACATAGTGAGCTCAGGGTCAGCCTGAACTACATAAGCAAGACCCTGTCTCAAAAAAGAAAAAAGGAGGCCGGGCGTGGTGGCTCACGCCTGTAATCCCAGCACTCGGGAGGCAGAGGCAGGAGGATTGCTGAGTTCGAGGCTTGCCTGGGCTACATAGTGAGCTCAGAGCTAGCCTGAACTACAAAGTGAGACCCTGTCTAAAAAAAAAAAAAAAAAAAAAAAAAAAAAAGCTAGAGAGTAAATATTTCAAATTATGTGAGTTATGGCCTCTCTCTCTCTCTCTCTCTTCCCTTCTTCTTTTTCCATTCCCTTCCCTTCCCTTCCTTTCTTCCTTTTTCCAGTACTAGGGTTTGAATTCAGTGCTTCTGTACTGAGCTATACCCCTGTTCTTTTTATTTTTTATTTTGATATAGGGTCTTACTAAGTCACCTAGGTTGGGCTTGAACTCTCTATTTTTCTGCCTCAGACTCTCAAAAGTTTTTGATTTCTGTTTCAACTATTTAGATTTGTCATGATGGGCATGCAAAAGCAGCTATAGACAATATCTTAATTGAATAGTTATGACTGTTTTGCATTAAAACCTTATTCATGAAAACAGCCAGCCAGCTGGATTTGGTTTACAAGAATAGTTTGTTGATGCTAATTTTAAAGAAAGGTATTTCATGGGAAAGAAAGACCAGCTAAATTACCAGGCCTCCTGGGAACTCTGCTAGGCCTCCAAGACCTGGGTAACATTCCACCTGCACAGTAGCAAGAAATCTTGACCATTGGACATTTTGAAGCTTCAACCCCTGTGTTTCCACTTGTGCTGCTTCCACTGCACATAGCAACTCACTCTCTTTTATAGACATTTTTTCTCTACCTTGCAAGCTCTCCATTTTCCTGCTTATTTGTAGGAGATGAGTTTGAAGTGAGACAGAGTATTTCAAGGAGGATTGATGGTAACGAGACTTTTAGTGTAATAGATTTTTTTTATTTAAACATCCACCATAATTTTCAATTGCACTTTGTATATCTGACCAGGGCTTCTCTGTTGGTGTCTATGCCAACAAGTTTCCTGACTCTAGCCCTGTCTTAGAATCTGATTGGTCTGATTAGTCTCCATTGTCCATATCTGAGTGCAGATTTTGTTTGAAATCTCTTCATAGGCCTCTGATTCATACATAGGTTGGCAACCCTTGGGACAATGAGCACTACGGTGTGAGACCTGCTTGTCTTCTGAACAGGAGTCTTTTATGGGCAGGAGTCCCTTGAAAGGGTTAGGGTTCTAGGGCTTGACTATATAATATACTGTCTTCTTGTACTGGTTTTCTGGCATCACTCAGAACCACTGGTTAAGCAGCCCATGACCCCTTCCCACTACATAGTCCATCTGAGTCACTATGGAAGTATTTATCCTTGTATGGTGGAAGAGGCATGGTCTCTACAAACAGACACTGACCAAGTGCTCTTAACTTTTACTAATTCCAATGTTTCTTCTAAAAATGGGGACAACAGCATTACCTTGTATGACAGTGGCAACAATTAAATGAGAATTGTGCAAAAGTAACCACTACATTGAAGTATGCAGCAAAGCATTTGTTTCATTTTTTTGTGAACCATAATTCTGTCTGTGATGATTTCCTTGTGGTACTACTGGTCAAACCGGTCGAACATTCTAGAACTTTTGCTTTGATGCTTCAGACTATCCAGGTCTTGAGTCAGCTACTCAAATGACCTTATGCCTTTCCTTACAGGGTTTCTTGCATTTATGATGTGTCTCACTGACTCTACGAACTCCTTCTCTATTGCTTTGAACATTTTAATTGCTCAGCCTATACATCTGGTGAAGGGGAGGGAGCATACTTTGGTTTAGAAAAGCAGTGGATTCCACAGCAAAGAGGGTAATATGGGTTTTCAACAATCAAGAGCCCTGAGATATAATTATAAATTATAAAGTAATGTTATTATCTCCATGTATTTAGGTATTTTTAAAAAAGTTTTCATGGAGGAAAGTCCATCCTCGCCCTGGATATAAACTCACACAGTTCCATAACTTTTCTGTTCATTCCTAGACCATAAGATGTCCTATGGTCACTCTAAGTTACTGAACACTGTCTTAGTCTAGTAACAAAGATGTTTGGACTCACACATTCTCAAAAGTCCACAGCTCAACAGCTCCAGCTACTGCAGGCAGGAAGCCTCCAGCTGGAGAAGGGATGGGGCCAGTGGGTTCCTCTTTATCAGTTCTTCCTCCTCTCATTTTCCAGTCATATCTACAACTCCTGTGAAATTGCAGCAGGCAGGGGTTGGGGCTGGGAAAATTTTACTGCACAGCCACATAGAAAGATGGCCCCTAGGATTCTAATGCTCTTTCTTGGGCATTGTTAAGGGTTTTACAAAGTTCTCCATCTGGCTCTCCTGCAGCTTTCTTGCCCAGAGTGTCTTTCTTCAAGCACATTTACAACACAAACTCTCTCTCTCCCACCTAAGAATGGCAGATTATTTCAGCTTCTTTCTGCCCCTTTAAGCGGGCCCTCTTGAACAGTGTTTACTGTGACCACAACTGTTCTGTCTTGGACTAATGGCTCACGCCTGATCTAAGGGAAATATAAGGTCTCCCTGGTCAGATAGCTCTGGGAGTTTTTAGGTCAGTTCTAAGGCTTCAAACACATCTTCTTTCTTCCATGGTGGAAGCAGCAAGTCAGCCCATCTCTTCTTGCCTTTGAGATTTTTAGATGAGTCCAGCATGGATTACTGTGTATTCATTGCCTGAAGGGTCTGTTCCAAGTTTTCCCATTATTGTTGATTTCTTAGGAACCAGCCAATCTGGCTACACCAGAAAGTCTCATGGAATCTCCTTCTTGCTGTTATCCAATGATGAAAAGATGGATGTGCCTGACTGGAGAACACAGTGGCGATTTCTCAGCTCTTCTTTGGACAGCATTTTCAGACAAGACTGGGGGCATTCAGGGTGGTATGGCTGTTGAGTGCAGAGTATTTTCAGAAAGAGAGCTCGGGATGCTCTTTCTCTTACTTCTCACTGGCTTCTTTGATTCCTGACCAGAGACTGATTATACCTCATTTCTGGGGTCAAGTGTAGTTGAATGATAAACAATTTCAGTTGTTGCTATTGATCCTTACCCAGGCATTTTGGAGAACTCTCATCTCTAGAACTAGAGAGGTACCCGACTTCCTGGGGGCTCTGTTGGTATTAGCATGGTTGAAGGGGAGAAAGGACAATGAGGAGATGGATGGAGAAGCAGGAGGAGAGGGAAGGAACTGCCAACTAGGAGTCCACCGAAGACTTCCAGAGTAGAGCTGGCCTTGATTGGATTTTCATTCCTTCAAGCTAAATGGCTCCATTTGATATAGCACTGGGCACATTGCCCATCTGTTTTCAGAGGTGGACATTTATCCTCTTCAGCAAACTGGACTGCCATTCAATGAGACCAGAATCTCCCTGCATCCCCCACTTCTAGCACCCACTACAAGACTCTCGCACAGGTCACTGGGCACAGTAGGCATTCATAAATGCTGATTGAGTGACTGAAGCCAAACAGGTTCACTTCAAAGTAGTCACCTGCAAACCTCATTACATTCAGTTACATTAAAGCCACAAGTGTTTGTTGAAGGCTTTCGGGGTGCCTGACACCACACAGAGTCATTACCTAATTATTTTGATCTGAAGCCAATAGAGAGCAAATCTAGTTCTTTAGCTGGCTTAGTGCACGTATATTATGGGAAAAATTAGGCAAAGCAGAGGAAACATAAGATGAAATAAATCACCCATAATTCTACCACCAGATAATTACTGTTAATGTTTTCTTAAATCTCTCTATGATGCATATACATGATTGATTTCATTTTAATATCTAAATTTGTTTCCTTTACTTCATTTCTAATGCCATTAAAGCTTGATTGTTTTATTCTTTATATAGTATTTTCCCTATTTCTAAAAATACTAGATGCTTGTGGGAAATTTGGAAAAAAGGAAGAGTATAAGTAAAAGCATAAAGGAAGTGTATGAGAAAGTATAAGAAAGGAAGTATAATTATACACAGATAAAATCACTATATTTCCTTCAAGTTTTTCTATAAATTTATTTATATGTTTTACAATATTAACAACCAACCCTACACCATGTACAGTTGCTTTAAAAGTGTTTATTTTTA
Source organism: Thryonomys swinderianus (assembly GCA_004025085.1). Taxonomy (NCBI): domain Eukaryota; kingdom Metazoa; phylum Chordata; class Mammalia; order Rodentia; family Thryonomyidae; genus Thryonomys; species Thryonomys swinderianus. The sequence continues at coordinate 31,799 of PVIC010001799.1, read as the reverse complement.
CTGCAGTAAGACAGTGTTTGTACATACGATTAATGAAAATGGCAAGTACACAGGCCTTAGTCCTGTTGCCTCCCCGTTCGTCCCCCAGTCTTGGTTCTCCGAGGCAGCTGCTTTTAGTGCTTCTGGTGTTTTCTTTTTGTGGTTGTGTCAGTCTCTTCCCAGCTGACCTGAGCCTACCACCGTTTCCTGCTTATCAAGTCAGACATCCGCCAGACTTCCTGCTCTCGCGATGGGGCTCCCCTGCCACCTCCCCTGTGGTTATAATCCCTCCATTGCTTGCTTTTTTTTTTTGCTGTAAGTGACTTATCTTTTTAATCTTGCTCTGTGGATGCTGTACAGTTATTTTTACTTTTCATTTGCTACATGGAGGATATGGATACTTCCACACTTTGTCATCCCTCTCACTATCCCACCATCTGGGGATGATACTTTGACTTTTTCAGTGTCAACACTTATGTGGTGTTCTGCAACAAGAGGAGTTTCCATTTTCCTTTAGGTTCATCTGGAAAGTTAAGCAACTGTAAATGGCATTTATGCCATTGTTTCTATGTCTGGTGGCTCCCTGGAGAGCCATGCAGTGCTCCAAGAACACAGCCCTGTTCAGTGTTACCCGCTTGAACAATTCTGTTTTGCTTGGGATTTTTTTTGGGGGGGGTAGTCTATTTTCTTCAACTTTAACAAATTCCCTACTTCACTCAATTCTTTTATCCAATCAAAGTATTTAGATTATTGTTTTCCAGAGACTTTCCTTCCTGCAGGGGCCTTTGTCTGTTCCTGTCTAGACTTTGAAAACATTTAATATTTATTAATATCCTATCATATAGGTGTACTATTTATTTATTGTAATAGTTCTTTTTTGTTGGATAGTAATGCTTCCACTTCCATTCTGTGATTGCTCTAATAATAGTTCAATGCATAGCTTCTCACAGAAATCTGGTTTGTTATGTAGGATACAGTCCCAGAGGCAAAGTAACAAGGTCAGAGAGCAAAACATTTTGGGACTTTTGATATATGTTACCAAATGCTCTCAAGGAGTTAATGTCAGTTGAAACTGCCAACAGCAGCAGGTGGAAACTTCCCTTTAGAGCACCATTGCCAACCCTGGATGTCCTTAGTATTTTTTTAATGCTGATTTAATGGGTGGAAATGGTAGTTGTTTTAAAACTGCATTTCGTAAATTATTAGTGTAGTTGGATATCCTTCCAAGTGTGTAGTAGTCATTTAGTTTTCCTCCTTTATAAATTGTTTATTCGTGTCTTTTTCTCAAATGGGTTTCTGAGACATGCCTCCCAACTCCACAAGGAAGTTGCAACAGGTGAAAGTATTTGGAATTGGAGTCGGGGGCCAGAGAAATGTGCTGGCTGTTGATAAGAGAGACAGAGTGCTGGGGATACCCAGGGCCCCTGCATGCCACTGTCTGTCCACACACCCCCAACACTCCTTGTTTCCTCCAAGCCAAATAATTTTGTGGGTGTCCCCATTTCTTTCTAAAATAGAAAGTGGGGGAGAGAAAGAGGTCCTCAAAAGCTAGAAACAGAAGCTTGGCCTCCCTTTTTCAGTTCTAGAGATCACACCCAGCAGCTCTCTAGCACTGAGCTAAATGAAATATCTTTTTAAAGATATTTCACTTTGATACAGGGTCTTGTTAGGTTCCTCAGGCAGTACTTGAACTAGGGATTCTCCTATCTTCCTCGGAAGCTGGGCTTCTGAGAATTAAATGATATCTTTGTTGCCTCATGGGACACAACACTGATAATGCAAGATCACTAGACATGACCAAAGTGGCTTCCAGGCCAGCAAGTTCCACAGTAACCTCAACAAAAGAACTGTCAGATGAAAATAACCAGTTTGTCACTCAGAGGGAGGGAGTGATGTGGTTCTTGATGATCCAAATCAATGTAAAAATGCCACAGATTGGGCCTGGACTATAGCTCAGTGACAGAGTGCTTGCATAGCATGCATGAGGGCCTGGGTTCAATTATGTCTCAGTTACTTTCTTATCACAGGGATGCAATATCAAGCACCTACTCACAACTCTAAGGAGAAAATGAGTATTTTGGCTCATAGTATGTAGAGATTTGTCTATAGACAGTTGGCTCCAAGGTGGGACAGCATGACAGAGCGACATGGCAGAGAGAAAACAGGTCATGGCATGCCTGTCTGGAAGTGAGAGAGAGAACAAAGAAAGAAGGGACATATATCCTTCCACACCTTCAGTGACCCACCTCCTCCAACCAGGGTTTGCCTCCAGAATTACAATTAGCTATAAACTCCACGGATGAATATTATATCCCCATGGGCCAACTACCTCCCAAATGAGCACATGAAGATTTGGGGAGCATGTATATATGAACTATAACAAAAGTACACTACAAAAAGAAAAAAAATAACCAAAACAAAAAAACAAACAAAATCAAAACCAAAGCCAAAAAAAAAAAATTCCTTCAGGTCTGTGGATAAAATATGGTCTCAGCGCTGTAATCCTTGAGTTGTGCTGGATCTTGCCTTTAGCTGATCATGTCTCAGTTACTTTCTTATCACTGGGATGCAATGAATGGTCTCTTAATTATTTTGAGCTGAGGAATGTCTCACATACTCTCACAATAAGTCTTCCTACATAGAAATCCCAGAGGTGTCTCTCATGAACTCATGACAAGTGGATAATCTTTTCCGGATCTTTCAAGGAACTCCCAGAGCATGTACCACATATGCCCACAAATAAGGAACATTCTTACACTCTTTATGGGAGTCCCCAAAGTAATCCCATACAAAAAACTTGCAAACAAGATCTCCCCAGGTATTTCTGGGAACTCCCATGGGATGTCCCACAAGGACTTACAGATGGGAATTCTCCCAAATTATGAAGATTCCAGCCTGTCTCTTACGCTGGCACCCCAACGTGTTCCCATGGCTGAAGTACTACATTCTTAATAGTCCTCAGGGAGAGTTGTACCTGAAGTTACAAACATGACCTCCTCTTTTTGGTGTAGTCAATATTCCAGCCAGAGACTCTGCAGGTTCTAGAATTTTCCACTAGACACCCAACTCACTGACATCGGCTGGTCAAAGATGTCTGCATTATTTGAGAAGGGACAATACATCTTATTCTTTTCATATCCCCAAATATTATCTTCAGGAACTACTACATCATATAGGTTCTATTCTCAAGAATCTTGCTGTCTCCTAAGGAAAGTAGACAAAACAACAGGCCATTAAAAGAGAGTGAAGACCAAAATGTCCCAGAGCAGAATAAGCTGGAATGTGTTTGATACATTATTTCAAGATAGAGAGTACTTTTTTTTTTTGAGGACTTAAGTTCAGAAAGGATAGAAGTTGAGGCCTTTCTGACAAAAAAGTTCCATGTACAAGGAGCAAGGGCCATTAAGTCATATAAAAAGACTAAGCAGAGTTCAGGGGTGGGAGTGGGGAGACATGAGGACAGAGGACTCAGTAGTTCAATAAATATCAAATGACTGGCTGAATGAATCTGTTATTTGACTGTTTAGGCAGTTATTAGACTGAATTTACCATTAGATACTGCATTAAGTATAAAGTCCCCTTATCCTTTGTCTGAATTTCCAGTGTGCTCTGAAACAGAGCCTGTCTAAAATCTGGCCACTTATGTTATGAGAATCTAGACACATCCCCTGCTTCCATGGCCACCAGTGCATTTTGTCTTTTGGATGACGATTCATTCCATTTTGTTTTCTCCTGCACCACTGTCTTGATTGGTGGTGATTAGCAGAGGGTAGTACATTTATGTGAAACACCTGCTTCCCACCTGTGTCCCCTTGAATAGTCGACTCTGGACCCTATACAAGAAGTTGGCAGGTGTCCTTCATGGCTGAGTGGGCTTCCAGAATTTTCTGTAGGAGTCAGATCCAAACTGGCACATATGGGTGGCCACCTGTGTGACATTTTGCCAGCATTACATAGAACACATCTGGCAGCTTGTGAAAGAGACCTGGGGAGGCCTAAGGACATCAGGGAGGATTGGCAGAAAACCTAGCCCAAGAAGAAGGCTAAGCCAGAAAGAAAAGTTCCCACTCTGTGAGTCAGATTGTAATTTTAATTGGCTTCTTTTTACTTCTTCATGACACCACCAAATATCAGCTCAGGAGATTATATTCTGCATCACTCTCATTGACCCACTCTGAAAAGAGTGAACAAATGTGTCAAAGGGTGTTTTACCCCCACCCAGGGTTGGAAAGCAACATTCCTATGTGTATTAGTCATGGTTCTTCTGAGAAACAGTAGGAGCTATCCACCGATTGATAGATAGGTAGATAGATATCCACTGACCGATGAGGAAGAGGAGGATGAAGATAGATAGGTAGATAAATAGATAAATAGAAAGACAGACACACAGGCAGACAGATAGAGGATGTACTAAGGGAACTGGCCCACAAGGTTGTGGAAACTGAGACGTCTTTGGCATCCTATCTGCAAGCTGGAGAACCAGGGAAGCTGATAGTGTGGTTCAGACTGTCTGAAGGCCGGGGAAGCTCAGAGGTCACTGATACAAGCTGCAGAGTGTAAAAGCCAGAGAACCTGCATTCTGGGATCCAACTGCAGGAGAAGTCGGGTGTCTCCACTGCAAAGGAGAGAGAATGAATGTGCCTTTCCTCTGCCTTCTTGTCCTATCTGGGCCTTTAGCTGATTGGATGGTGCCTATCCACACTGGCTGAGGATGGGTGGATTTTCTTTACAGAACCCCTGACTCAAATGCCAATCTCTTAGGAAACACACTGGCAAAATGGCTAAGAGTAACACTTTATGAGCCTTTGGGTATACCTCCACTTAGTCAAGTTAATACACAAAACTCACTATTACATGATGCTAGATAAGTGTGTAGGGTGGGCACTGTGATTATATTCCTGGTTGGTGCGTTGCAGCTAAGCCATTCTCATCTAGGACTAGCCAAGCTGAGCTCCATGCTTAAAATCCAACATTGTTGTTTGGATCATTGCTAAGACTCAAAGAACCAAGAGTCAACACATTTGAAAAGGTCTAGGCAACTCTGGGATGCAGATATTCCATGGAAAAACCCTTCTTAATCTTGTACGTGAGATTTTCACAGATGGTTCTGCTATCTGTTTTGTACATATGATTTTGCCATTTTAGTCTCCAAGAATGCTCACTTCAAGGTATTGACCCATGGAATGATTTATAGCCTTCTTCATTATTTTATTTGCTCTTTCATAAATTCAATCATTGGATGCTTTTTTTTTTTTTTTTTTTTTTTTTGAGACAGGGTCTCGCTTTGTAGTTCAGGCTGGCCCTGAGCTCACTATGTAGTCCAGGCAAGCTTTGAACTCAGCAATCCTCCTGCCTCTGCCTCCTGAGTGCTGGGATTACAGGCGTGAGCCACCATACCCCTCATTGTGGTATGTGATAATGATAGCTGTTGGGCATGAGTATTGTTGTATGTGGTCACTGGGGATCAAACCAGGGACCTTGCGCTTGCTAGGCAGGTGTTGGAACCACTGAGCTAAATCTCTGGCCCATGGGTGCTTTTTAATCATTGTTTTGTGCTGTAATAAGGATGGAGGATATAAAATTGACTACAACAGCCTTGCCCTGCAGGACCCTATAGGCAGGCAGGGGAGATAGGTCTGCATGGATAGTATGTTGAAATAAGAGGGGACTCTTACCCCAAGGTTGGGGAAAAGAAGGATCAGATAAAGTTCCTGAAGAAAGAAGCTTCCTTTAATAGGGAGGATAAAGAAAAGCTTTGGAGGCAAAGGGAAAAGCATATTCAAAGGCTGCTAGAGAGTAAAGGAAGAATTACTGGAACACTGAGTGGTTTCAGTATGGCTGCTACATAGATTTATGGGGGTGAAAGGGATTGTAGGAAGGATTTGGACACCATCCCGAGGACAACAAGAGCTGTGGGAGAATTGGTTTGAGGGATTATAGGATCAAATCTGAAATTTCTGGAAGACAAGTCTGGCTACAGTGTGGAAAACAGGCTGGGGAGGGGCCGGACTGCATGCACAAAGCCCAGCTGGGTTATCAAGGTGGGAACTAGAGGCAACTTCACTGGCAGTGAGGAAGGAGGAAGAGGCCTCGATGAAAGACTGAAAGACGTAGATGAGAATTTGCAACTGATTGGATTTGGAGGGGATGAGAGGAAGAAGGAGGCTGAACCTTAGCTTCAGGGAAATGGATGGGTGGAGCAGGGTTTTCATCTCCTGGGGACTCTGAGGACCCCCTTTTCTCCTTCCTAAACTGCCTCCAAAACAAGAGTGCTATTGATTTCCCTTGGAAAGCCTGAAGGGCCCAAAATGGCTGCACTAAGCATGGGCACTGGATACCTCTCACCCCGGGGTCCTGACTGAGGTGATGCGCCTGTGAACTAAAAAGAAGCCAACTGGCTACACAGGCTGTCTGGATCCTGACTCAGTCTGAGAAGGGCCTTGTGGCCCTGACGCAGGGTGGGAAGAGAAGGCCAGGGGCAGGGCTCTGCCTGGAGGAGCCCATTGCCTTTTGAAGCCCGGGGAAGTTGAGAGCTCTAACTTCTTTAGCTGGAGTTCTGAGTCCTCTCTTGGATGTAGGGGGAGCTGATGAGCTACTTAAAAGAGATCGTATGCATAGATTATACCCATGCAGGCTCTGCCTTCTCTGAAAAGCAATTTCAAAGCTACTTCATTCTCCACCTGCATTTGGCTAATAGCCTGATTACAGCCACACTAATGACCTTCGAACACTCTCAGGAGCAGCTTTGGCTCTGAAAGACGCTGCCTCCCCTCTCCTTGCCCTATTTCACGCTTCTCCGGGACGGTGGTGACGACAGCTGTGCACTCCTCCTGGGGCCTGAGTTACTTGGAGAGGCAGATGGCTGTAGGCTCATTCCTGAAGTACACTTCTGGGGAGCATCAGCCCCAGCTCCCGGTCTGACATTCCACACAGGGCTTCAGGTCAGAGCATAAGCAGTTCCCTATGAATATGGATGTGGAGAACGGAGGCTGCTTGCTTCTATCTTGCAGGGTCAAGCCGACACCCTGGATGGGTTTGCTATTTTCCCTAAAATACAGGTTGGTTGGGGGGCGGTGTGGTCTTCTGAGTCACAGGTGGGACACTTTAGGATTTAGGATGTTGACCCTTGGAGAGATGTGTGGCTATGAGCAGACATAGCACAGAGAACAATGTGTGTGTGTGTGTGTGTGTGTGTGTGTGTGTGTGTGTGTGTGTGGTGCAGATCTTCCTTCAGTTCTCGTCTCTTGCTCTGATAACATCTGGTTATAGAGCTGGATGGCCAGGGTGAGCCAGGAGGAGTTTTGCAGCGACTAAGAATTTCAGGGAATGAATATTTGACTGTGTTTGAAGTTTAAGGGGCTCACTCTCACTCATGCCTTGGCTCCTCCAGACTGTGCTTCGTCTCTCTTGTTACTGTCCACATTCCACCCCATCTCCACAGTCCAGCTCCTGCTCCATCCTCCTTTTCCTCAGATCCATTCCTGATGGCTCCAGCCCACATCAATGTAACTTCTAGTGCTGGAGAGCTCAGGTGCTGCCCTTACTGGCAGGTGGGCATCGAATTATGTACTTGCTTGCCATTTTGCCTGAGTCTCATCTATGCAATAAGCTTGTGAGTCAGATCAGGTGATCATTATTGTCCATTGTCAGTTTCCTACATCACTGGGTCAGTGCTGCTGACCATACTTGTAAGGGACAATTCTCTACCATACTCAGAGGGGCTGGGCCTTACTACTGGATAACATGAACCTAGGGCCCCAGGAATGCTGGAACCCAGGAGAGATGCCCCTGAAGACTGGACACAGGTTTCTCTTTATTATCTCTGGGCTGGAGGTTTCTTTCTCTGTCCTCTACTGGATGAGGGATGTATTATGAATTGGACGTGTTAGTTGGATGCCTGGCTTTCTAATACGGCAGAGTAGCCGGGGAGAGTGCTGCACACTGGCCTAATTTTGACGGTGTTTTGCTAAAGTCGGTACTGATGGCACTGGATGGCAATGACCAGGGCCAGTGGCTACCCACTCAGAGGCCCTGAACTGTTTCAGGGCCTCCGTGTGGTGATCATGGATGACCTGGACTTGTCCATTCTTTTAGTGGCCACATTGTGGTTTTTTAGTCTCCCGGGATCAGCCAGTGATCTTGCGAGGTATGAGATGGAGAGGGGAGCCAGAGATAGACCCAGACAGACAGAAAAAGAGAGAGAGAGACAGACAGACAGAGACAGAGACAGAACTTGTTGGGGACCCTAGAGAAGCAGTAGGTGTTAGACAGGAACATAGGCTGAGGCATGTGGTAAGTATAGGTTGATGTTTTTCTCTTGAGGAGTCCCGACCTGGTTTCATCTTGGCTCTTTCTCCAGCCTCTCATGCAGATCGCTTTCTTAGCCCCTACACGTCAGAGATGATCACTGTCCTATGGCTTTGCCCAGGCTGTTTTCCTTTCCTTCCATCCATGTCCACTTGACAGACGACTTCCTCCCTATTCCGCCTCAGCTCCAACGTCACGGGTCTTCTGTGCTTTCCAACCCACGGCGGTCAGAGCTCCAGATGTCTTCACAGTTCTTTTCACGTTAGCAGGTTTCTGTGACACCACATTCCTTTGTATATGCCAGCGGGACCAAGTCCTCTGGAAGGGCTCAGATTGCGGATCGTTTACCTCTGTACCCCGGCACTAGCCCAGTGTCTGACATGTTGTGGGTACTGAATTCATATCCATAGCATTGAACTGAGTGGGTTCTGATGGCAATAGGGAGATGCTACAATGTTTCACACAGGGAAAGAGTATATTGTGCTGCTGCCAGAAGCTTTTGATGGAGACACAAATGTTACGGAAAATTGTCAAGATCAAGCTTGGGTATCAGCTAAGGCGGAAGCAGTAGGAATGGATGGAGCAGGACCAGAAATGACTAGACGTGGTGATGGCGGACGGACAGAGGATGAGAGATTGAGTCCCAATTCCTCTTATAGGATTCAGGACTTGCGAGGCTATCTCATATGAGAGGCAGAGGAGGCAGGTATGTTTTAGAAGATAGTGAAGATGATCTGAAGCCAAAGGAAGACTCGAAACACTTTTTCTTTCTCAAATTAGTAAATGAAGGAGCTTTCAAATGAGGGAGACTAAGTCTTAGTGGTCAGAGCAGGTAGGTTGGCTGTTTGTGCTCTGGGCTGAAGAGAGAAATAGATGATTCTTGAATCTGAATCTAGGCGGATGGGAAGGGCCACTGAAAGGCCAGAGCAAGACATTTCGGAGGTCAAAGGCTCTGCACCCCACGGGGACTGAAGAGGCTTTTATCCTAATGCAGCCCACGCTACTCCTGTGACTTCTGGCCTCTGTGAAGGTGGCCCACCCTGGAGTCTTACCTCTGAGTTCTTCTTGTGTAAAGCACCTTGTATTCCAGAGTTTGAAAGCAGCACACGTATCTGTTACCGGGGCTGATGGCTTGGGTCAGGTGTATACTAATGTGGCTCTTCCTGTGTTCCTCAGACCCAGAAATAGTAGCTCGGTGACATGAGGAAGTGACTTTTTTACCCGGAAATAGTAGCTTGGTGACACGAGGAAGTGGGAGCTGTGTTGGTTCTCTTCCAAGGACAGATTCTGGGACATGTAAGTAGCATTAAGCTTTGAGCTATCTGATAGGTCATCAGGGATTGACAGCTTGTGTACCTGGGGTTCCAGGGTTCTGCTTCCTGAGGGTGTAATGTGAACTCATTGCTCCTGCATGCATTTTTATTAGCTGTGCACATAACCTAATCTTCCTTCCTTCAAATTAAAACCAGCTCTCTGTTTCCTGGTGACATTTCAGCTGTTGCCTGCACTGTTAGTCAGCTTTTCATTGCTGGGACAAAATGCCCAACATAAATAAGGGAGGAAGGCCTTATTTTGGCCATGGTTTCAGAAGTTTTGGGTCCACAGTTGGGCGGCCTCATGGCAGAAACATCATGGAGGAAGAACATGGCAGATGAAGCAGAGGGAAAGGAAAAGGGCCAGAGAGAAAGGGGCTGGAGACAGAATCCTTTATGATCTGTCCTTGCAGCCTATGCCCTAGTGACCTGCCTCCTCCAATCAGGCCCCTCCTCCTGCCCACTCAGTTGTAACCTCATGGTTTATCCACTGATGAGGTCACTGCCTGTGTGATCCAATCGCCTGTTCAAACCCCATCCCTGAATACACGAGCTGTCAGGGGACATTTTTGATTCAAACTGTAACACCTGGACCGGAGGATTAGCTCAGTGGTTCCAGCGCCTGCCTCGCAAGCACAAGGTCCTGAGTTTGATCCCCAGTAACCACATACAATGCTGGGCGTGGAGACTCACGCCCACCAGCAATCAATACCACATACCACAGTGCCGGGCATGGTGGCTCACGCCTGTAATCCCAGCACTCCGGAGGCAGAGACAGGAGGATTGCTGAGTTCGAAGCTTGCCTGGGCTACATAGTGAGCTCAGAGTCAGCCCGAACTACAAAGCGAGACCCTGTCTCAAAAAAAAAAAAAAAAAAAAAATTAAAACTGTAACACCTGGTCAGGATGTAAGAATGAGCTATACTCAAGGCAGGTGGAATAAGGACAGAACCAGGGCAGAAGTAGATAAGGTGAGCAAGAGATCCGAGGTTTGTGCTAATTGCTCATCAAGCTGCAGGCACCACCTGTCAAATTCTCAATTTATTTGCTTTGAAAATTTTCTTATATATATGAATTTCACATGGCTATGAATATAGAATTCTGAGCAAGAAAAACTATTGACAAGACTGAATCACTCACGATAGAGATCACTCAGGGGTCCATTGTTACTGCCTTATAATATACCTGCCTCTTGCAGCTCCCTGTTGGGAACTTCAGTGTGGATATGCATGAAGATGACTGTAGCAGACAAAACGGGGGCACAGCCTCACGTACCTGGGGCCCTTCTTCCAGCAACTGCACCATGGAGTTTGCATGGAAGACTCCAGAAATAAAAGGGAGGAGCTCTTTGAAGGAAACAAATGCTGTCACAAATGCACACACATGACATCTAACAGCCTTAGGGTCTTAAATCTGAGTCCATATTCAGAATTCAGTCTAAATTAATATCACTAACATCAATTTCAAAATTTTTTATATAGGGTCTCGCTTTGTAGTTCAGGCTGGCCCTAAGTTCACTGTGTAGCCCAGGCAAGCTTTGAACTCAGCAATCCTCCTGCCTCTGCCTTCCAAATGCTGGGATTACAGGCATGAGCCACCACTCCCAGTATTGTATGTGGTTACCAGGGACAGAATCAGGGACCTTGCGCTTGGTAGGCAGGTGCTGGAACCACTGAGCTAAATCTCCAGTCCCTAATTTCTAATTTTAACATTACTAGTATTTTGGGTGTCTGAAAATCTTTCATTCTTTTCAAGGTATCATAGGCAGCAGGTTAGAAGCACCAAGGTAAGGGCAGTTGGATCCATTGTGCACAGACCCCTGATGGACAGAGAGGAAGACGACAGACTGATTCTGGCCGTTCCAGTCTGACTGCATTGTAGGACTGTCACACGGCTCTGCAGGCATTTATCACATGTCTGTATCACAAAACCTTGTCATAACAGATACTCATTTCGACACCATTTTTGTAAATAGTTCTGGTTCAAACAACTGAAATGAACAGACAAAAAGTTTTCTGCTTCAAGGATAGATCCTAAGCTGTCCGTTGCCTACAGTACATTACTGTGTGAGACGTGTGGGTCCCCTTTGCTACAAATTGTTGTTTTTTTATTTCCATTACAGATTATAGGGTGATGTTATTGAATGAGGGCTTTGTGTGCACCAGTTTGAAGGAGAACAATAGGATCTTGTTTGTGGCTGTGAGCTCTGTAGGTGGGAAGCTCCTGTGTAACATTCCCACTCTCACTTGGCTGAACAGAGACATATGTAAAGTGGTTTTATGGGATCTGGAGGAAAGGCCCTAAAAAGAAAACCTGAGAGAATAGAATCTGTGCTGCCTGCGGGGAGAGGGAAGTAAACGGTGCTCAGGAGCTCTCCTCAGCAGTGTCCACGACACTGACACTTGGTTCACTTTGAACTCCATGGAAGGGTCTAATGTGTGGAAAACCGAAGGGATGTTGTCACTAGAGTGTTTCACTTAAGAAGCAACTCTACAGACAGAGGCTTCTGCTCCCCACCAGGTGCCACACACCACAGCCCTAAGATGGACCTGGCCTTTATTTCCAGCAGTGACGGAGGTGGTGGAGCATAACCTGGTTGGAGATAGGAGCAGGTTTGTTTTCATCTTCTCTTTGTTTTCATTGCTGCCTGCGGGTTCACTGCCCTATGAGCTCTGCCTAGAAAAATGCTACTTCTGAAAGAGCAATGATTTTTTGTTTTTTTTTTTTTTTTGAGACAGAGTCTTGTTTGTAGTTCAGGCTGGGTCTGAGCTCACTATATAGCCCAGGCAAACCTCAAACTCAGCAATCCTCCTGTCTCTGCCTCCTGAGTGCTGGGATTACAAGCGTGAGCCACCACGCCCAGCACTGTGGTATGTGGTATTGATGGTTGGTGGGCGTGAGTCATCAGGTCCAGCATTGTATGTGGTTACCTGGGATTGAACGCAGGCGCTGGAACCACTGAGTTAAATCTCCAGCCCAAGAGCAATGATTATATACTTCGTTTGCTCTTTACCCTCAGTATCCTAATCAGTGGACCTGCCTGCCATATCCCTCTGTCCTCCTAGGACAAGGCCTCTAGCCTCTGACTTCTGGTTCTTCTTCCATTTTCCCTGTTGTCATCCCAAGGGCATCTACTAATGCCCCACACAATCCTCAGTAGCAGAGACCTTACTTCCTCCACTCCCACCTCCTACCCTTCTGCTCAGCCAGGCTTCTGGACACACTCTAGATGCTTCAGAGTTGCTCTGAGGTGCCCTTTCTGACCGTGACTGCTGTCACGTTACTTTCCTTTGCCGTCTTTCTTCCCAGGTAATTACCTCCGCCCTGGTGTGCTATCTCTGTGCCCATCCGTTTCACATCAGTTTTTGGTAAGACTGACTCTATCTGGCTTCTCCTCCCTGATCCTTTGAAATTTCCAACACCTCCTCTCGATTTCCACCCCCATCTTTACTGAGTCACTGAAGAGCTTTACATTCTACCACAGAAATTCACAAATCCCCCTCTCTCTCTCCACCCTCACTGCCAGGCCCCACCTAGTTTGAGCCATTATGGTGTTTTTGATTTCTGGCTCCGCCTTTTCTTTCAAGTCCCTGCTCTTTTGCCATGATGGCTGCAGCCAGGAGCTCCACCCACTGCTCCCTGAGCAGGCTAGGAATTTCTAGCCCACCTATTCCAACTTCCTCCTGGGTAGAATTTGTTGCCCTTTGCAATGTGCATTTCATTTGTGGCTGTGCTGCTCTGACTTGTGTCATGGCAGGTTGGTTATGTACCTACATCTTTCACTAGAAGGCCTGGCCTTTGAGGACAAGAACCATTTTTTTTGCTCAACTCTGTCAGCCCAACGGCTAGCACAAGGCCTGTCACAGAGCAAATGGCAATAAATGTTACAGACTTACATTTCCCAGGACATACTTTCCATCAGCCTGCCCCTTGGGTTGTTAGAGGGCCAGATACTACATCCAGCCTCCCTTCTAACTGTGCCTTTCAGGGAGGAGAAGCCCCCAGCCTTCTGCCAGCTTGTCTTTCCTTCTTGCAGTGCTGACTGCTGGGTGGTCATTCCTCATCTGCCATAGCATGAGGCAGGGCTGTGCTGGAGGCGTCAGGAGGCAGCAGGGACCGGGGAATGTCACAGAACGCTGTGTGCGTGAACCGCCAGAAGGTCTGTGGGCTCACCAGCTGGCACTGGCGGGAGAGCCAAAGGGAAAGTTCAATCTTCCTGCCCAAAGCTGAGAATCCAGAGTGCAGCCGTGTATATGAGTGCTAAAGGCTGGGGAGGGAGAAGTGTCAAGGTCACCTCTGGTTGGTGCCTGGCTGGGGAGAGGCGCTGTGGATGTCATGTGGATGCTCCTATACGGGTGGTGTGAGCCACCTGGCCATGTCTAGATAGTTAATAGCACGCTTCCGCTTCCGCAGCAGAGCAAGGGAAGATCCACTAATCCGGTCTGTCATTTATCTTTTGGTTTGATCCCAATGTTTCCCTTTGTTTCTGACTTGATGCATTTATCTGAGGGCTCAGCGAGTTCACCTTGGGAAAGTCTTGCATGAACAAAAGCATTTAACTTAATAGATAAGCTCAGACTGTAGTTGTGCATGTGTGTGTGCATATGTGCACTTGTGCAAACAGTGTGCACGAGCAGCTTCTTAAACCCTTCAGTGAAGCCTCCCTCTCAGGAGAATCCAGAATCTGCTCTGCAAGGTTGGAAAACTCAGAGGCAGCCATGGGAGCTGGTTTAGGGAAATTCTGGGTGTGACTGGGCCACAGTCCAGACACCTGGGTTTCTCTTCTCCTCAGCAGGTTAGAGGCAAGCGTTTAATTGAAGAAGAGGCAGAGGAAAGGTGGATAGCGATCCTGATTCCCACTGACCCTCATTCCCACAATCATACAGTCCTTAAAGAGGCAGCACCCAGTACAGTGTTTCCTATACCACTGCACATCAGAGTAATGCAGAATTAGCTACTGGGAACATGGATTCTGGAGTCTTCTCAAACCTCCTCATTTGTAACCTCTGGAGATGGAGCAATATTTTCCCCGGTGAGCTGTGTCACCGGGCCACTAAGGCCACAGTACTAACCGTGGCAGGTCCAACACTAAAACCCAAGCCTGGCTCTTCGCCTAGGACATTTCTTTTTGCAGCCCATCTCCCTGAGGCTTAAAGCTTTGAGAAACAAGGTCCATATTAGTTGCAAGAGAGTGTGTTGAGCAGGTCTTTTATCTTTCAGAGCACTAATCCAACTAATTGCGTTAGTTTCCTACAAGGGGGACTCAAGGACTTAATTCCAAGAGTAAGTGGAGTCAGCCAGAATGAACCACCAACTCTGGGATAAGCTGGCACCCCGCGACCCATCTTTGGCTCAAGGTAGAAAGAATTTCAAAGTCCTGTGTGACTGACTACCTTTACTCGCCCTCTACACACTAGCCTGGTTCTCTTGACTTAGAAAAATAGGCTTGGATTTCTTACCAGGTTTTAGCTATCCCTTCTCCTTTCCTCCCTTTATTTCCTTCTCTCTCTTAGTTTTATCACTCCTTCCCTTATTTTCTCTTTTCCTCCCTTCTTTCTGTTTTTTTTCCTTTATAAAAACAGCTTTGCTGAAAAACAAGTCCCATACCATACAATTCACTCATTTAAAGTGTATATCAATGGGTTTAAGTCTATACATAGGTGTCACAATCCACAATCAACTTTAAAACATTTTCATTTCTCTTCAAAGAAACTATCTAATAGGAGTGATTTTTCATTTCTGCCCTACAACCTCTTTAGCCCTGGGTAACAATAAATTTACTTTCTGTCTCTACAGATTTGCCTCTTCTGGACATTCTATGTAAATGGAATCACATGATATACAGTTTCTTTCACTTAGCATAACATTTTCAGAGGTCATTCGTGTTGTAGCCTGTTTCAGCACTTCATTATTATTATTATTTTTAATAGACACATGTGCCTTTATTTTTTTATTTTTTTAATTGAATTCTTTATTGGTACAATTTATATACATCTCACAATCACATATAACATTGGGGAATTTGTACCAGTATATAACACAAGTTAATTCTCATTTTTACCCCTATCCCTACCCACCCACACCTCCCCACCCCCTTTATACATACTTTTATTTTCTTTCTGAATCATATTTATTCCTTCCCCTCATTACATTCCCACATCAATTCATTTTTTTATTGCCAAATAATATACCTTTATTTTATTGCCAAATAATATACCTTTATCACATTTTGTGTATACCCATCTATTAATTGACAAAAACTTAGGCTTTTCCAGTTTTGGGTTATTTCTGAACACTAGTATCCAAAATTATTATGGCCATTTATTTTCAGCATCTACATAGGGGTGGAACTGCTGAGTCTTATGTTAACTCTTGAGCTGTACAGTTGGAGGCACTGCCAGACTCTGGTCCAAGTGGATGCAGCATTTTGCCTTCCCACATTTTACATTGCAGCATTCTTTACATTGTGTGGGAGCTGCAATTTCTGCACTGTGTCACTGATATTTGTTATTGTCTTTTTTATTATTATTGCCATCCTAATAGGTATGAAGTAGTACATTAGCTTTCCTGTTGCTAGGACACAATATCCAACATGAACAACTTAAAAGAGAAGAAATTTAATTTGGCTCACAGTTTCTGGGGATTCAGTCCATAGTTGGCTGGCTCTGAAGCGGAAACTTCGTGGTAGAATGGTATAGGGGAGCAAAGATACTTAGTTCATGATTTCTGAGAAGCAGACCAGAGAAACAGTGCCAGAAAGGAAGAGGTGAGGTTCCAGATATATGATCTAAGGTCTTACTTCAGTGACCCACTCAGACATACCTGGAAATAAGCTCCCAATCCATCTGGCACAGTTAATCTTAACCATCACAAGTGGTATCTCATTGTGGTTTTGATTTGTATTTCTCCAGTGCCTTATGATGTTGAGTATCTTTTCCTGTGATTCTTGTTCAGTTGTATGTCTTCTTTGGAGAAAAATGTATACAGATCCTTTGCCTACAGCTTAATTGCATTTTATATATATTTATTATTGAGTTTTAAGAGTTATCTATTTATCCTAGATATGAGTACCTTTTAGTTACATCATTATCAGTATTTTCTCCCAATCTGGGAGTCTGTTTTTACTTTACTGATAGTGTCTTCAAAACATAACAGTTTTTAATTTTGATGAACTTCAATTTATCTTTTTCTTTTGTTGTTTATAGTTTTGGTGCTTGATATAAACTATTATCTAACACAAGATCATGAAGAGTTACTCTTACATCTTCTATGAGTCTTTTAGTATGAGCGTTCTGATCTGCTTTGAGTTGATTTTTTTTTTTTTGCTTTTTGGAGACAGGGTCTTGCTTTTTGTAGTTCAGGCTGGCCCTGAGCTCACTATGGTGCCCAGGCAAGCCGCCGCGAACTCAGCAATCCTCCTGTCCCTGCCTCCAGAGAGCTGGGATTACAGGCCTGAGCCACCATGCCCAGCATTATATGTGGTAACGGGGGATTGAACTCAGGTCCTTATGCTTGCGAGGCAGGCGCCGGAATCACTGAGCTAACCCTCCGGCCCTTGAGTTGATTTTTGTGTATAGTGTGATGTAAGGATTCAACTTCATCCTTCAACTTCAATGTTATTTAATTGTTCTAGCACCATGTTGAAAAGAGTTTTAATTTTACCCACTGGATTATTTTGGAACTTTTGTTAAAAACCAATTGACTATAAATGTTTGATTTTATCTCTGGGCTCTCAATCCTATTCCATCAGTCTTTATGTATATCATTACATCATTACTGCACAGTCTTGATTTCTGTAGCCTCATCATAAGTCTTGAAATTGCAGTAGCTCTGCTTCTATGTTTGTCTTATAGTACACATAGCAAGGGCTGGGATATTACTGGACAGGAAGGGGCTGACTAAATGGGTTGAGGAGGACACATGGGGAAAGGAAGGCTGATGAGCAGTACAAGAGACTGATGGTCAGGGAACCCAGTCTTTCACCCTCACCCCACCACATCCATGTGTGACCTTATGTAGGTCACTGGATGTCTCTTGATCTCTGTTTCCCATTCTGTAGTGTGAAGGCTCTGAGATGGTTGACTGTTAAAGAACTTCTCAGTTCTCTTATTCTGGAGGCATGAGAGACCTAGTTTATAGATCCACTCCACCACAGAACCCCATGATTTTTTAGCAAAGCATTCATAGACTTTCACCACTTATTCGAGACAATTCTGGCTCCTCTTGTCATTCCAGATAGCAATGAATGATGAGAGACTCCTGAGGCCATGTCTAAAGGACTTAGGCTCTCACAGTCAAAGGTGGGGCATATTGGATATCAATAAGGATAATAAATGTGAGAAATTGAAATACCTCCAGTATATCTAGATTCATTAACTCATAGTGCTGCTTTAAAGACTCCATTTATTCGGATTTTGAGATCCCTGTCAGAACCCCCAGGTGATTGCTCCTGCTTGGCCTAGTTTTCATGGCTGTACCTCTACCTGTATCCCTCTGTCTCTGACTCTGTGGTCACACTTTCTTATTCTATATCAGTCTGTTTGGAAAATGCACAGAGGAGCTCTGGAGTTACTGGATCCACCCATCCAGTGCTTCAATGAGCATTGCCTGCTGGGTAAATAACGCCACCCTTTGGTCAGCATCATGGGTTATACAATGTGACCTCTACCTAAAATTTAGACAGAAAAATAATTCTGTCACCCTGAAACATTCCCTCGTGCCCCTTTATAGCAATCTCCATCCCTTCACATTCACTGTGATATGCAACTATTATTTCCCTTTGTCTTAAGGAAGGGGCTCCTGCTAGATGAATAAAGAATTCATTCGCTGCAACCTACAGGCTCTATGATCACAGGCTTTTTCCAGCAGAGGCTCGCAGATGTCAAGGGTTAGAAACACGGTGCTTTGCTGACCAGTGGGCTTAAGGGGCTGCACAGCAGCTAGGATCTGTACTCTAAGCCTTAATCCTTCAGCTCCTTTCTGCTCTTCCCCATCTGAGCCTCAGTTTCTTTCTGGATAAAAGGAAAGCGTCGAATGCACTACCTACATACATGCTGTAATATGCACTGATCTGAGCAGGAGAATCCCAACTCAAAGGTCACCTACTCTACGATTCCCTTTATGCAGCTTTTCTAAAAAAGGCAAAACTATAGGGTCAGAAAACAGATCAATAGCTGCCAGGAGCGCAGCGGTAAGGGAGGGATTAACTGTAAAGGGGCAGGAGGGAACATTCGGAGGAGATGGAATAATTCCTTGGCATGACTTTTGGTGATGATTATATTATTGTGAAGGTTTGTCAAAACTGATAACACTATATATAGCAATGTGAATTTTACTCTATGTAAATTATAGCCAAATAAATAACCAAACCCCCTTACACATGCATGCACATGCGCACGCACACACACACACACACTCACAGAGTGGGACCAGGTAACCTGGAAGGTCCCTCGCAGTTTACTGACTCTCCTGTACCGGGATGGAAGGCCGGCAGGAAGAGCTATCTCCTTTTTTGAGTTGTGCCTCCCTGACCCTCCCACCCTTCTCCAACTCAAAACAGTCCTGTGATGTAATGGGAGAAAGAGGAAAAACCAGCTTCATGTGCTTGGCCGACCGTTGCAGTGAGGAGCACCCTGCTGGGGAGGCCCGCGTGTGCCCACAGCGATGCCGGACTTTTCTCAGCACAGCGCCTGGCTCAGCCCCTCACCGTGTTCCGTCTGCTTCCTGGGCTTGAAAAGGAAACGTCTTGGAGAAGAGCTCGGAATCCAGATCCCCGTGAAGCAACGGTGAGGCCTGTAGGACAAGTGGGAATCTAGATGCGGAATGACGGGGAAGGTGGATTTCTGCTGTTTCCACTGGAAACTGCTACTGGAGTCTGAAGAAGGAGCCCTGGCACCCATGGTGCCGCCACCAGGACCTACAGTGGGGCCCACTGATGGAGGCCATGCATGTGGCACAGTAAGGGGACCAGAGCGTCAAGGACTTGTCACAGGCAGGGAGAGGCTGCTGCTCCCACAGACTCCAGGTTGGCTAAGGGCCGCTGCTCAGGGCAGGCCTCAGGGTGGGGCGCTGTCTGCCTTGTGGGTATCTGTGGGCCCGGTCTATGTTTACCGCCTCTGGATGCCTCCCACAGAAGTGGCACTAGCTAGCTGTTTCAGGAGCGCTTACTAGGTGCCAGGCACAGGCTAAGCCCTCTACATTAATCACAGCCATCATAACATTTTGGAGTTTTTGCTCTTGCTTTAGAAATAAAGAAACAAACAGACCGAGAGTGTATGGCTCAGTCTCTGCCATCACAGGCGGGTTCTCTGTTTTGTTGGCTGAAATAAGGCAGACCTGGCCAAGCAGCTCCAGAGCTCTGAGGAGCACAGAGCTAGATGTACCAGACGGAGAGCTCTGCTCCAGATGGAGCTGACGCTGAGCTGTGCCTCTACCCCAGGGCCCTTGAAAACAAACCAGATGCTGCAGCCTCTCCTTGGCCAGGGGCCCATGCCTTTAGGGGTGGGCTCTGTGACTCCTGTGCAGGTACTGCAGGGGGAGAATCCCAGGGGCAGAGGCAGGAAGCCCTGGTGAGGGGAGCCAGGGGTTCCTTTGTGGCTTCTGCTGAGGGAAGTGGGGTGAAGGAAGGCATGCTGGGCAGAGCTCTGTGGGCCCAGGAGCGGATGTGCTTGTAGGAGGGCTGGCTGGGTTTGGAGGCAGGGTCAGGAACGTCCACTAGAAGATCCGATGATCCCCAGGAAGCTGAGACCAATAAATAAATACCTGGAAGCTGGCACCAGGGAAAGGACAGCTTCACGCTCACTAGGACAAAAGTGTCCAACGAGGTGTAGGGGGCAAGGAAGTGGTCAGGCTCCCAGACACTGTTGGGTGGGCACAGACCCTGAGTAACTGCTGGTTGCCCCATTGCTATCTATCCCTATCCTGGACCTGAAAGCAGGTTTCTGTCCTTGGTAGGCTGTAGGATCATGCACATGTGCAGCGACAGCTTGGTGAAGAAAAGACTCTGGAAATAAGCCAGGTGTTCCAGCAGAAGAGGAAGAGCTCCAGGTCCCCGGGAGGTGGTGACTGTGGTTCTTCTGTGGGCGGTGACAGTGGGACACACCGTGGACCAGGCTGGGGACAGGCCCCTGACCTTGTAGATCAGGACATTCCACTTAAGGATCCAGCTTGAGGGTGAGACAAGTTGGTTTCCCTCCAGAGGTGACAGAGGACACATTTCCATGCTTCTGAAGTAATTTCTACCTCAGAGAGCAAAATTTCTGTCACTGAAGCGCACTGCTAGATGCCAGCCTTGTCGTTAATAGAGGTCTGCTTTGTTCTCTTTCTCCTCTTGTCAGCCGGACTCTCAGGCTCTTGGAGTCCCGCTGCTTTGGTATTAGCAGGAGATGAGATTGTCTGTCACTCAGGAAACCAAGGCTCCCCGTAAGCAGCGCCAGCTGTATGCAGTGGACTTTGATCCGGGGACTTTCTTCAGAAGAGGGTCAGAGATAAGCAGCCACTGAGATTCTGCTCCTGAGCCATGGGGCACAGGGACCACCCAGCCAAGGGGACCCTGAGGGAATTGAGGGCTTCAGCCCTTTGATATACTGTGGTACCAGCCTAGCAGCAGTCTGGCTTTTCTGAGCTGCTTAGCATCCTTGCAAATGAGAGGGAAATAGACGTGTGTGTGTGTGTGTGTGAGAGAGAGATATAATAAGGGCATAGATGGGAGCAGCGAGGGGTAGCAGTTTTATTTTCTAGGCATAAATCCTGCCCAGTGAAACCCCAAACCAAGAAGTCACGCAGAGTTAGCTGGACAGTAGTGGGTTCAAGTCATTTATTTTTAGACTATTACCAGCATGTTTGGTTCTGGGGTCCAATCCCCAAATTCCAGAAAAATAAACTAATGAGAACCACATGCACTATGAGGAGGCCATTCCGACGTGTCCATGGTCATGCGGTGAGTGGGCACAGAGTCTAGGACGGGAGCCCTCAGTGTGAGCAGGGCCTCCCCTCCGCAGACAACTGACAACAGCCAGCCTTGAGCCCTCACTAGGGCTGAGGAGAGAGCTGTGCCCATCATTTGGACGCTGCCCCTTTAGGGCCGGCGCCCTTATTGCTACATTTGCTACTTTGCTACTTTATGGCCCCTGGGTCTTGCCCAGGGGATGCCTTATCACTGGGTGGCAGTAATGAGTAGGTTGCTGGCATCTGCTGTTGCCATGGTTACATGAGCACAGGCCTCTCTTCAGAGGATCCTGTGGTGAGTTATTAGTGATTTATTTGGCCACTGTTTGGCTAGGCCATAGTCCTTGCTACATATTCATCTTAGCCAAATCCTTTTAGAGGCTGGTAATATATTATTTTTCTCTAGCCCAAGGCTTTCTAGCTCCTGGAACTTGCTAGAACAGCTTCCTCCAGTGTATTCCTAATGACCCAAAGACTAACAGCCCTCGATCCTTCCCACTTTCTGGGAAGGCTTCCTGGTGGTGGCTTTTGAAGCCCAGGCATTTGGAATTGAATGAGAGGGACGCTCTTAAAGGAAAAATATCAACTTCCACAATCAGGAAGGGGGGCAGGCTCCTGGCTCAGTGTCCTGTTGGTGAGGTAGTTTGAACATACCAGGAATCCTGCAGGGAAAGAAATCTCGGAGCATGGCCCCATTAGCTCACTCCGAGTCAACTCCAAGTAGCAAGAGCTCCTTGCAGGATCCTGGCCCAGTTCCTGGCCACCAACAGTGGAGAGCTGGACACGGGCCCTGTCAACTGCACCGGCAGCTGGGTCTCTCTGTTTCTAGGGTACAGCAATGGCTTCTCAGGAGAACAAAGCTGCTGCGTTGCTGACTAGAAGGTAGAAGGCTTCTCCCCAGCCCAGAGAGTTCCAGCTGCGCGGGGTCAGGTTGCCTGGCTGCCGCTGGACATTTATACATGCAACCTGCCCATTGTACCTTTGCCATGCAGGGAAAGGTTATTTCACTCACATGCTCTGCATCTTGTGTGTCAGAGCTGATGAACTGGTGGTCACTTGCAGAGACTGCCTGGGGCTTTGGCTGCCAAAATGTTATTTGCCCTCTGAACGCTCAGGGGGAAACGTTTCAGACCTAGGGACCATGCCCAGCCAGGGGACCTCAGGTGGCTTCCGGAGGGCAGAATGGGGGAGGGGAATTTGTTTTGCTAAAGAATTGTCTTCAAACATCTAATCTACCCTGGGGTTTTTGGTTATCTAGATCAAGCTACTGGGACATTGGGCAAGACCCAGTTTTCTACATCTTCCACTAGGAGGTCTGCACAGCACCCTCCTCTTGGTGTGGTCCACCTGGTTGGAACAAACTCGTTCCATGTCCTTCTTGCAGCCCCTTGCTTGAGCTCCTGAGCAGCACACTGCGGCGGTCATGGGACCTGCCCCACCTCTGCTGTGCAATGGGGATGGGAAGGTCATCGCTCTGGGTTTGAATCCATCTGAAGTGTCTGTATCTCTCCTGAGCCTGCTGTCCCTCCCCTCCCCTCTGGTTGTCCCCAGAGGTGTCTGGAACAGGTCCTACCTGTTCTAGCTCAGTGCCACAATCCACCTGGCTCTGGGTGGGCCCTCTGGGGGCCTCCAGAGTGAGGTCAGTTTTCAGGCCAGCATAGATCAGAAGCAGCAGCCAAGAGTTTGGGAGGAAGAGGGGCCCGGAAGCCATGGCCAGGAAGCCATCCCTTCCCTGTCTACAGCCGGGCTTAGAAGGCCCCAGCGCCCACGGGAGATTATCTGAGGGCACAGAGGTGTGGTTATTCGGGGGACACATTTGTCCACCTGTACCGCAGCGGTGACACAGCCAGGAACCCTGGGAAGGGAAGAGCTTCCCTGGGGCAAAGTTGGGTGTGGATGAACTTGGACTATGATCTGTCCTGCAGCAGTGGGTCTGTGTGACCAAGAAGGGAGTGAAAAGGTAGGACGAGAAGAACAACTGAAAGACCCCATAACTCGGGCGAGGGCTTGATCACGTTTCCTTACTCACCAAGTGGTTAGCAAGAATCTGCAAACTGCCAGGCTTTGCGCTGAGTATTTGGAGCCCACTGAGGGTCTGGTCTATGCCGCCCGCTTTGGAGATATGTGGAGAACCCAACATATGCTCTCCGTGATTTCCACTCCACCTGAGCAAGAGCGGAACTACTACTGCTGGGAAAAACAGGTGTGGTGGTCAAAAATCCTTAAGGATACCATTAGGAAGACACTTATTGCTCAGGGTGACTCCACGGTGAGGGACAGGAGGCTGGGCCAGGGGCCAGGGCTGTGCGGAAGCAGACACAGAAAAGTCTCACAGGTGGGAGTTGTAGATGGGTCAGAGGGACACAACCAGGGCTGCCGGGACTGCACACAAGCGTTGGAGCTTTTGGTCACCGGCTGGTGAATCTGCTGCCTGAGTAAAGAAACACCAGGGATCACTTGTCTCCTTCGATGTGTCTGTTTATAAACTCCCAAGGGAGTCTTTTTTCACTTGTGGCCAAAAATAGATCAAAGGAAGATCATCATAGCAGGTGTGTGTGTGGGTGAGCATCTGAATTAAAAATCGATTGCTTAATGCAGCTCTGCCCAAGGGCTCACAGGTATCACAATGATCACAATGACAACGACAGTATTAGCTACCATTTGCTAAGCACCTACTACACGGCTGGCACCTGATTTAGTGCTTTACATACATGACCTCACAGCTCAGCTGGAAAAGAGTCATTTTGACACACACGCAAAGGCAATACAGGGGCGTCTTTTGTAGGTTTCGCTTTCGCTTAGGCAACCGGCTTTGTTTAGTAGGATTCTTTGGCTGGGCCCTCAGCCTGAGCCTGGGAAGGGAATAATATGTCTCTGCTGCACCTTCAGGCAGAGCGGGGTCTGAACCAGCAAGGGGCTGACTAAGCTTGGCAGGATGCCATCCTGTGGGGACTGTCAGCCCTGAAACCCAGGCCCCATTCCAGCCTCTACCCGGGGCTGTGCAGAGGAGAGGGCCCCAGAGCTCCCAAGTTCACGGCCATGTCTTTTTCTGAGCAAAACCAAGTTGCAAGGGGGGGGGGGGAACAGGGTAGATGATGAAATAATAACGTTTAAAAAGATAGTCATCAGAACCTCCATGTCTGTTAAGTAAAACATTCTTCATCGGGCTCAGCGGTTCCACATGTGTTGGACCCTCAAGACACTGGCTAGGACTGAGGGCAGCTACCACGCCCATGGAGACCCCTTCCAACATGGTTCTCAAAGGGGCAGGAAGGACTGGAGGCGAGGTTGCCTTAGCGCTGTCGATGAGACTGGGACATTGTACGTGAGAGTGGTACCTGATGCTAGCCCCTTAGACCTGGCGGCTACAGGGAGTGGGGAGACAGCCAAAGGAGGGGACATGGTGCCCAAGTGGGTGCTCCAGGGAGAAAAGAGGGGGAGGGAAGAGGTGATGTGTAATACTGGGTGTTCCCAAGGTCCACTGTCCCTTTGAAGTGTGCCACAAGGCGTGAACCCCCAGAGAGTCAGAGGAGCGAGGATGTTACGGACATGATCTCAAGGGGTGGCCTGCCAGGAACCCCATGACTTGCTCCCCTGACCGGAGCTCTGGCACAGGACTGTACAAGGAAGAGCGGTTGTAAACAGGGGCTTCTCCTGGCTGGCCCCGGGCTCCGTGGATGGTTTCCTTCCGGTCTCCCCGTTTCCCCACCGAGTCTCCCACCATTGCCCTCCACGGCCCTCACTCCTTCTCCTTCACAGTGACCAAATCTCCGTGCAGGGAAACTCTGTCCGCGGATGTGGAGCGCCGCCTGCCCTGGAGCTCTGCGGGCCCGGGCCCCTGCCCGGCGCTGGGGACGGTCAGGAGGACTGCATCAGGCCGGTGAGGCGCTTGCCCGCCAGCGACTTTCCCTGCAGAGAGACAGCCAACAGAGAGCGCGCGCAGGCGCACGCACACACACACAAGAACAGAGACAGAGAGCCAGACAGGTCAGTTAATTGCTGCACGAGCCATGGAGGCCAGGGGGCTACCCAAGCTGACTGACCATCTTGGCATAGGGTTTCTGGGTAGAGGAGCCCTATGTGGGGACGGTGGGAAAAGCCAGGGCCGCGTCGGAGGGCCAGAGAGGGAAGGATGTTGCCGGTACTTTTCTGGGGTGGCGGTGGTGGGAGTTTTACTTCCCCGGAAGTCAAGCATTTAAACTCACTCCTGAACTTAAATATATTCAAGTGGGGAGAGGAAGTGGTAGATTTGGGACTACGGGTCAGGGAAGGCGGGTTGATCGAAATAGATCTTGGCTATGGATCCTGCTCAAAATACAGGACAGATATACAGACTTTGGAGCCCCCTTGGTGCTGAGTTCTGGGACCGTGAAACTGTGAAAGCCCCCTTGGTGCTGAGTTCTGGGACCGTGAAAGTGACTGAGTTCTGGGACCGTGAAAGTGGCTGAGTTGCTGGGCCTCAGAGCCACTACCAGCCCCGGGCAGTGTGCTCTTGCCTCTTGTCCTTGACTTAACTCCCCACTCATGTACCCACAGAATGATTTTGATGACTCTGCCCGGAAGTCTATAAGCTCTTTACCCACAACCTTTGGGGGCTGTTCTTCCCTGAAACTAAAATAAGAAAGAGCCCATGAGGTCCAGTGCACGAGGTGAGGCAGAACAGGGGGACCCTGGAGCCTCAGATCTGGGGGTATTCCGACCTGGGCACCAGGAGGGGGGAGGAAGAGGAGCGAGGCTCAGTGGCTTTGCTCATTTTCCCGACCGAGCCTGTGCCCTTTCTTGGCTCGTCCTCTTTAGAGATCCATACCATGGGCAGCCCAGGGGAGCGTGTGGCTGCACTCAGGCAGATCGATCACTGTGTTTGGGAAAACACTCAAAAGCCACCCTGTGATCGACAGCGGGACAGGGACACCCCCCTCTGGAGGGGTGCAGGGCTTGGCAGGGAGACCTCAGGGGCCAGCAACTCCTCACGTTCATTTCCAAGTCAGGCGTGGGGGTTCATCTTGTTTACTGGGCTTGATTATTTGTAAGCTGGATGTAATTTTTAAAAATTGACCAGGTTTGCAAAGCCTAGTAGGGTACTCGATAAACCTGCTGATTAATGAATCGATGGATCATGGGTATAGCTGCTGAAGGAATAGCACAGGCGTGGAGCTAGCTGG
The DNA here is from genome assembly GCA_004025085.1 of Thryonomys swinderianus. Taxonomy (NCBI): domain Eukaryota; kingdom Metazoa; phylum Chordata; class Mammalia; order Rodentia; family Thryonomyidae; genus Thryonomys; species Thryonomys swinderianus. The sequence continues at coordinate 5,093 of PVIC010001799.1, read as the reverse complement.
ATGCAGAACAATGTGTCATCTGGCTTAGATCTCCACAGAGGGCCGCAGCCAGCCTGGCTCAGCGTTCTGATGCCACAAATGGGGACTTCAGGAGCTGTCAGAAATCTGCCTGTACCTCTCCCTTTTCCCTCATTTTTACTAAGAGAGAAAACTTTTCATTTTCCCCATGTTTACACACACACACACACACACACACACACAGTCTCCTGACTTCACCAACCTTATCCAAGCCTTCAAATACACTAAGCTGAGCTTGGAGCAAGGTACATTTCTACCAGCCTTTTAATCAGCTTTTTATTTATTTTTTAATCCTAGAGGGCGCTTGTATCAGTCTTGAGAATCACTGAGGAGGACGGCTATGTCTTTTGCTACAGCAGGTGAGGTACCCCGGGAGCTCTTGGAAGGTGGAGGGTGCCTTCGCTGAGCCCGGATTCTATGGCACACGCAGCTGTCACTGTGCCCCAGTGCTTTCCTTTACACAGAGCAAGCATATCGGTCACTCACTTGATTCGCCTGGGCATGTGATTTCTTACCACAGGCCTGAAGGCAGGCAGTAGGGGAGTGTGAATGGGGTCTTTTCTGGGGAAACATGGCTCCAGGGGCCTCCTGGGAAGAGTGACCCCTTCCCATCCCCCATGACCACCCCTGCTCCTGTGAAAGACTCTAAGGAATTTGGCTTTACTTTACTCCTGGCCACTGCTTTCTGCCTCAGTTACTACACACCTAATGTATTGGGTCCTGCTCCTCCTCCCACCTTCCTGCACGGGGGCCACAATTACACATTGCAAACCCAAATTTATACGCTCTTTGTTGCTGTATATGGTTTTTGGGGCTCTGATTTAGCTGACAGATATGAAAAAAATCACTAAATCTTCTGAATAAAAGTCTGTTGGCAGCGTGTATGTTAAAAGCCTAGAGACAAAGAAGGGAAGGTTTACCCCAAGCCCTCATTATGGCTACATTCTCATTAGTGAGGTCATTTTAGCTGGAGAGGCTGAGGGAGGACTCTGTGTCTATTTGTTCTACGTGAATTTGGCCCTGAGGCAGCCCCCCCCCCCCCTTAGCCTCTCCTAGCTTTACAGAAAGGGCCTGCCTGGGCTTGGAGGAGCTAATTAATCTCTTCCTGCCGGACTCCTGGAGCTCAGCCTCACAGCGCTGACTCCAAGGACCTGTGTCCAGCCTGTGACTGCCTGCCCCTCCCCTCCCCCACAGCTTCCATTTGACAGGAATTCTGGGGCTGGTGATGCAGCATCTCAGGGACTGCTCCCAAGATTGTCCCTAACCTCCCAGCAGTCCGGGCACCGTTGCCTGGCGGTTTTGTCTACCCTTCCCCACTGCTGTACCCTTACTTCTACCAAATGCCAGTTCAGCTGCTAAAGGCAGAGGTCGTGAGGGTTGGGGACGGCTGCAGAAACGGCGCAGCCGGCTGCAATCTACCGGCTACTCTGTGACCTCCTGGGTGAGCCGGGGCTGGAAGGCGGTTAATCATGCAGGATGCAGGCGTGGCTGGCTGTCTGGCCCAGGCTCCGGGAGGAGGGAGCCTGCGGTCCCACTGGCTGCGCGGAGGCCTCCCTTCTGAAGAGCCCAGGCTCCTGCAGAGTTCAGGCATCAAAGGGAAACCTGAGAACAGGGGCTACCTGCGCTCAGAGAGGAGCTGCCCCTGAGGAGAAGTCCCCGGGGGCCTGTGGGCAGCTTCTCAGGCACAGGCTCTGGCCAGAGGCGGAGACTGCATGTCCCCTGACTCTAGGGCTCCTGTCCCCTTCCTGGCTCTTCTCATTCTCCCCTCTAGTTCCCGTGATTTTGCAGGAAGTGCTGAGGTAGGGAAGTGGTAATTCTGCCTGTGCCTGGCCCTTGTGTAGTTACAGAGAAAGGGGTTTTTCAGGGTGTGAATGTGTGATGGTCCCTAGTGCCGGTCAGCTGCGAATGGGTCAGCTGGGAATGGATTGTGGTGCCAGGAAACGGCAGCCAGCTCAGCCCGAGGCCTGGGCAGAGCTGAGCACAGCAGCTGAGGGTGGCTGAAAATGTCACCAGCAGGCACGCTTTGTCCAAGTTAAAAAATATACAGCTATTAAGAACTGAGCTGTGGAGGGTGCGTGACAGAGACCCCAAAGCTTTGAATATAGACAAAGTGCTTTTCACCTCCAAGACATTTGGCAGCGTGTAATCCAACAGCCTTTGGGGTACGTCATTTTCATGGACCACAGGGATCAGTACTGGGTTCACAAACACCCATACATTCAGGCCCACCCTCCACGCGGACTAATCATTTCAGTTCTGTGGTCATCTTGGTGGCTACAAGCCTGGAAGAAGGTAGGCATGGAATCCTTTGTCTCTGAAAGGAAACGCACAAAAGGACTAGCTCCCTTTTGTGCAGGGCTTTAAGGAAAATCAACATGCTGCTTGTCATGCTGCTCTGTGCCTTGCACTTCCGGATCCTAATCAACAAAGCATGCACGACCCCATCTGGGTGACCCAGAGCTTCTGCCACTTACTTACCTGGGAGGCTGACGCTAACCTTTGGCCATGAAGAGGGTTGTGGCTTGGGGAGTAAATACCCCTGAGGGTCAAGAGACAGAGCGGGGCAGCACAGCCAAGCACTGGGGGCTCAGGGGACCCTTCTCAATACTAAGGGAAGAAACACACATGAGCTGCTGATGAGATTCTTTTGCAGATCTGCAGACCTAAGACCAAAGTTTCGGTCTCCAGTGCATCCAATCAAAATCCAGGCGAGGGAGAGGATGGGAGCCAAGTGTGGTTGTGCCCAGGGAAGAGGGCAGAATTAACTGGAAAGGCATACGAGGAGACTCTCTAGTATGATGGACTACGGGGTGTGCAAGTATATATATTTGTCAAAATAATGGAACCATATATTCCAGATCTGTGAATTTTACCCTATACATTTTATACCTCAAAAGAGAGAAAGAAAGATTAGGGGGGGAAAATCCTTGCTGTCATCTGTGCCTGGGATTCTCTACTCCCTACTCTTTTTTTTTTTTTTTTTTGAGACAGGGTCTCGCTTTGTAGTTCAGGCTGGCCCTGAGCTCACTATGGAGCCCAGGCAAGCCTCGAATTCAGCAATCCTCCTGTCTCTGCCTCCCGAGTGCTGGGATTACAGGCGTGAGCCACCACGCCTGGCACTGTGGTATGTGGTATTGATTACTGGTGGACGGGAGTCACCACGCCCAGCATTGTATGTGGTCACTGGGATCGAACTCAGGGCCTTGCGCTTGCGAGGCAGGCCCTGGAACCACTGAGCTAAATTTCTGGCCCTACTCCCTACTCTTTTTAAGTTGCTGGGCCCATCTTTGCTTTTGGAGAAATTCAGTGCTTCCTTCTCTGGTATGGGAAAAGCACAGATTCCTCTGCCAGGCGCACTAGAACTTATGGCACAACTAATTTGGAACACTATTTCTGGCCTCTATTGATCTAAACAGATCCCCCTGGTGTGACACACAGGCATTTTTCATCCCTACTCATGAAAAATGGTGTTTTGCTGAACAGGGCTCAGCAAGTGACTCTGTCAGGAAGAAGTGGGAAGTCCCAAAGATGGGTTGTCCTTTTAAGGAGACTGAAGGTCGTCTTGAATGGATGATGCTCAAACTCATAAAAGATGTATAGGTGTGCAAGCACAGGCCTGAGGGGACTCACTGAGGACAGCATTCAGGAACCTAAGAGCTGAGTGCGAAGGTTAGGGGCTCTGTATCCTGGGGAGAGGCCAAAGCACTGCCCGAGTTCATCAGTGACTCTCTGTGGGTTAGGGCTCAAGCAATTTCATAGCATCTCCTTTTCTCAGTGATACTTAAAGGTGGAGAGAGAGAGACTGGCGTTCAGCTGCCAGGGCTTAAGGTGTGAGAGATGCTGGCAAGAGAAGGTAGGAAGATCTATGCTTTGTATAGACTCATTTCCAAACACCTTCAGCTTTCCGTCTGTCACACATTCCACTCAACCCTGTGAAGCAAGGTGGGACAGATACAATGGAAAATCCAGGGAATGAGAGGAGACAAGGAGTACACCTAGCTACTCCACACCAGAGCGGCGCCAGAGCAGCTTGAGACGGGAGAGAGACTTGTGACTGTCTCCGCCTTCTAAAGGGACTCAGGGCTGAGGCCTGTGGCCAGATTCTTTCCTGGGGTCTGTATTACCCCCTTACTCTCAGGTCCTCGCCAAGCTTTCTGATCTCTCTCAGGGGTTGAAGAGCATTTTATTTGGTTTTAAAATATTCTCTTGATTTGAGATTTTTATACAAGGATGTATTATGAACATAAATCAACACCCAATTTGAAAAAATACATGATGGGGCTGGAGATTTAGCTCAGTGGTTCCAGTGCCTGCCTCGCAAGCACAAGGCCCTGAGTTCGATCCTGGTAACCACATACAATGCTGGGCGTGGAGACTCGCGCCCACCAGCCATCAATATCACATACCACAGTGCCATGTGTAGTGGCTCACGCCTGTCATCCCAGTACTCGGGAGGCAGAGACAGGCGGATTGCTGAGTTCAAGGTTTGCCTGGGCTACATAGTGAGCTCAGAGCTAGCCTGAACTACAAAGCGAGACCCTGTCTCAGAAAAAACAAAAACAAAACAAAACAAAACAAAAGAACAAACCAAAAAAACATGAGATAGGTGAAAATTGAATTAATAGCAAAATCTCACTGGCAGAAGTTAATTACGTGTTCGTATATACTTAAACCTAAATCATTAAAGAAATAAAAGAGATGATCAAAATAAAAGTCATAGACAAGAGGATTGCTGAGTTTGCGGCAGCTTGCCTGGACACCATGGTGAGGTCAGGGCCAGCCTGAACTACAGAGCGAGACCCTGTCTCAAAAAGCAAAAAATAAATAAATAAATAAATAAATAAATAAATAAATAAATAAATAAATAAATAAAAGTCATAGATTGTTTTTTAAATGGTAGGTATATCATCATAGGTGCAATGGTATAAACAATCAGGTTTAGCCACGTAAGTGGTAGGACTGTGGAATCTACCCAGGAGCTATATCATCTGAAAGCCATTCCCACAAAATGGCACTGGTACACTTAGTAGGTTCAGACACTTTGCTCCAATACCTGGCAGTGATTCCTTCCTCCT